>CP092882.1:60269525-60382665 GCA_030710605.1 Cordylochernes scorpioides
CCCAATTCTTCAACTTGCCTTTAAATGAACAAGCTTGATCCAGCTGAGGTGTGCCCAGGGACGGAGTGCGAGCCAGCGGGCTGTTTGTGGCCGCCATGTTGCTCTACCAGAAGATGAAGGAGGAGCAGGAGGTGGATATCTATTGGGCTGTTAAGACAGTTCGCAAAACACGCCCTCACTTCGTCACCTCCAAGGTGAGTGACACATAAAGAGAGATATTTGAATACTTGATCTTTGGACAAAAAGTTTTTTTTTATTTTGAGAAAATTACATATATATTTAGTTGTAATATAATCTGATCCTTCACCCAACATATCTCTTCATTTATTTTTGGATTTGCCCGTTGAAGAGCAGGATTTGCTTTAAAGTTGGCAATATAAAGACACTATTTTCCCAAAGATCAAGTTTTCCTTTTTGAATATTTCTGGATAACTCTCTCTCGCATAAAGAAATATATTATTACAAACCAATAATATTCCCCACTTTCACAGGCCTATCTCTCTTATAATCTCGGGGAGAATCCTATATAAGACCAGTGTGTCTTAATAAAGGCTTTTGTGTGTGTGTGTGAATTACGAACCAATATTTATGGAGAAATTTCAGAAAGTCGCCAAAATGTCTTCTTGTTTTAGTCATAGTATTGGTGCACATTGATCCTACTGCTGTATGTGTTTACCTGTATTGTCGTCAACATTTCATTAGCTGATGTGATCTCTCTCCAGTCCTGTACTCAATGTTGGAGTAACCTTCCATTAACACATAAAATATCAAAAACCTTTCACAATAAGTATTAAACACTATATAGTAAACACACATTTATTAATGATAAGGTACAATTGGATTATAGATTATAAACACAAAATAATTAGACCAAATCCAAATAAATATATAGTGTGTGACATTTCGGTAACATTTGATAACAGTAACTATTTAAAACATGCTGTGGTAAATTTTCTCATTCAGTACTTTTGTCTAAGATGGTAACAACGCTGTTACCGCAACGTCACACACTATTTATTTATTTGGATTTGTTCTTATTAACTTTGTGTTTATTAAAAAACTTATTGCGAAAGGTTTTTGATATTCTATAATAGTAAATCGCAATTTTTTTTCCCTATATCTTAATATTAAGCCATGTAAAACAACATTTGAAGCTACACCGCATGAGTTTCTTTTCAACGAAACATCAATTTTTTATTTCAAGGTGAAACATCGACTATTTCTAACCTTTTTGGATGAGGTATGAAAGGATGAATTTTGAAGAGTAATGACGAACGGAAAGATAATTCATCCTTTCATACCTCATCCAAAAAGGTTAGAAATAGTCGATATTTCACCTTGAAATAAAAATTTGATTTTCGTTGAAAAGAAACTCATGCGTGTAACTTCAAATGCCGTTTTACAATCACGGGCCGCAGTGTATTATATTGTATTAAGACATGTATTGCAGGATCAGTACCACTGGCTGTACAAGTTTGCCCTCTACTACTTGGACTCCTTCCAGACCTACGCCAACTTCCAGTAGTGCAGATACATATGTAAATAGAGTTGCCACTACACTTGTGATAATGTCTCCCTCTTTATTGTTATTAAACTATGTTTATATATTCAGTGGATTCTATGTTTGCACCTCTACAGACCCAGTCTTTGATTTCCAGTCTGGTCATCTACGGACAATGACTTTCCAGAATGGTTGCAAGGTTTTCCCACTATGTACTAAGTTCAATTCTCAGCTTGCAACCCCAAGACATATTATTGACTGTATTGACTCATCCATTGATGAGCTCTACTCTTCCCCAGCAGACATACCATCAACAAGCTTGATACCTTAGTGTGATTGAGTGGAGATAAAAAGAAGACCTCTACAGACCTATAAGCTTATGTCCATAGGTTTCCCTAAACACTCCTAAGGCTGTCTTCCTTAGTAAATACACAACATATAGAGAAACAATCCAATACAACAGTAGAGTGTTTATGGAGATTAATTTGGTGAAACTACTGAGAGGGTTCAATATTGATGAGCTAAGCCCACTCATTCAATCATTTTATCATTGCAGAAAGGTCTGTAATAACCACAAGGTGATAAGACCAAATCCAAATAAATAAATAGTGTGTAATAGTTTTGGATGTGGTCTTATTACCTTGTGTATCTATAATCCAAATATATATAATATATCTATATATATATAAAGTCAATGTCTGTCTGTCTGTTTTGTGATAAACTCAAAACTACTTGAACCCAATTGGTACCAAAATTGCATGTCGCTTTTTTATAAACCTGAGGAAAATTTTCGGCTGCATTTTGGATTAGTATTTTTGGCTATTTCTTTTTTTCATTTGAAGAACTTTTTTTACGCGGACTAATCCGAATTGAATGAATACCTAAAATATGGCCAATTTTTTTAAGCATCGGTGGTTCAGTGTAGAATGCTCGCCTGCCACGCGGGCGGCCCGGGTTCGATCCCGGCCGATGCATTTTTTTTTTACAATTTTAAAAACTCATTTATATTAATAAAATCTATATATATAAAAATGAATGTATGTGTGTGTGTGTGGTCTGTTTGTCCTTTATGCCTGACCAAACCACTCATTGGAATGCCATGAAACTTTGGGAAGTTATTTAGTATAGTACTGGGAAGGTTCTAGCAAATAAAATTTTTGAAATAACTTTTCGCTTTAAAATAATCAAGATAAATATTCTTATTTATCTGTTATAATTCAACAATCTGCTCTAAATATTATCATGATAAATACGATGATTTTGTAATGTAGAAAATTAGGAAAGACAAAATTCAGGATGACACGGCAATTTATTTGAGACAAGAATAATGATACAATTCCAAGGCAAGATACTATTCCTTTAACTACCAATTACCGAGGGAACCAATTAATAATGATTTTATTCAACTTATTGAGTATTTTTTCAAGGGACCGGGAAAAAATGTTCACTTTATCGAGAGATTCGTTAGACAAACCTTTACTCGGGTAAAACCCAGGGCGAAGCCGGGTACGTCCATACAAGAATAATGATACAATTCCATGGCAAGATACTATTCCTTTGACTTCCAATTACCGAGGGAACCAATTAATAATGATTTTATTCAACTTATCGAGTATTTTTCAAGGGACCGGGGAAAAATGTTCACTTTATCGAGAGATTCGTTAGACAAACCTTTACTCGGGTAAAACCCGGGCGAAGCCGGGTACGTCCGCTAGTAATATAAATATATATTATTATATCAACTATATTAATTAAATCAAATACCTAAACACTAATATAATACAATTTTTGCCATCACACACATTTTTCCTGTAGTTTATGTGTTACTTCTCTATTGCTATTCTATGGCACTTCTAATACAGTGTACTCCGCTTATTGACGGCTGAGAAGCGTCGTAACAATATCATTTACTGAACATTCAAGCCACAACAATAGGTTGTTGGTTTAAATTATCATATACATTTATTTTCAATAAAGAATACAAACATTGAAAAGTACATTTATTTACAATTTATCTACAACACGATAAATTTGAAATCTTTAATCAAATTTGATTCATCTTCTTTTATTTTCTTCAGGGCTATTTCGGAACCGGGCTTTGCTTAATTTGAAATAAGCTTTGGAGTTATCTACTTCGTAACCCCAAGGAGAATCCTCTGTAAGACCTGTGTGTCTTAATAAAGGCTTTTGTGTGTGTGTGTTATCTACTTCGTGCCCTTTTACTCCGGTTCCCAGCTCTGCAATACACCAAACTTGGTTAATACACCATGTATCCCATAGGCACACTTCTATATATAACACTCAATAGTTCATGAATAAATAAACTTCTTGCGTAAGGTTTTTATAAATTTTTATATTCTTTCTAATCTCCACTCAATCTTATTAGGGCAACAAGCTTGTAAAGCTTGAAAATTTTGATGGTGTATATGTATATTTGATTGTTAATATGTTATAATACCTTCATAAAGGTTAGCGTTCAGCCAACTGAAATATTGGTAAAATAAATTATATTTTGACCCAAAAAATAAAATATAATAAATATTTATAATAAAGTTAAACCTGTCTATAGCGCCCCCTCTTGGGACTCACCAAAATTGGGTGCTATAGAGAGGGGGTGCTATAGACAGGTCACTCTTAATGTAAATTGCATCATACTACATATTTAAAATTGGGCGCTATAGAGAGGAAGGCACTATTTAGAGGGGGTGCTATTGACAGGTTTAACTGTATGTAAATAATAATTTGCATAAAATAGTACTAGCATAATACTCCTGTTGAAGGACTGATAAGTCGGAGGCTTGAAAATAAAAGGTTTACACAATAAACTTAGCCCTGGATGCTTTATTTATTTTATTATTATACACCATGTTCTTGTCAAATTACAGACAGGAATATGTAGATAAGGATATCAAAATTACTTTCACTTTTCCAGAACATCTGAAAAATTTTATCAAGGTTTCAAATATTGTGTTGTTGTTGTTTCTTAATCCCCTTGTGTAAAGATTACACAAATTCATGAGTTCAAACGAAAGAGTTATTGATTCAAGATGGGTTTTCAAGCAAAAATTTGATTTGTATGGAAACTTAAGAGAATATTGTGCATATAAAGGCATAAATATTGAGAATATTTTGAATAAATATATTTTGATCAATGGGCCTTCAACATGCCAAGAGAATAAGGATCTTGTGATCAAGATATTCCTCAATAATGAAACATATAGCGTATGTTTTAATCTCTGACTCGTTTTTATCATTTTGGATTTGAACAATTTAAACACTCTTTGATTTCCAAACAACATTCTTTGATTTATCTACGAGAATAACTTTCCAGAATGATTCCAAGGTTTTCCCACTATGTACTAAGTGTCAACCTGCAACCCCCAAAACACATTATTGCCTGTAATGAATTATCCATGGAGTTAAGAAAGAAGAAGACCACTAAGATTTTATACCTAGAGTATAGACAACCCTCTAACCTTGATCCATCCATGTATAAAACTGTATAGATGCCTGAAACATATGTATAATACATTGTTGATTCCTCTTAGGGATGAAGTATGAAAGGATGAATTGTGAAGAGTAATGATGAACGGAAAAATAAAAGTGTCCAGGGGATGGGAAATTAAAATTGTCAAACCTTGTTCTACAATATATTGTATTTAAAAAATTGATAATTAAAATATTACCTTTTATTTTTGTAAAATCACATTTTATTCCTTTATTTTTGTAATATGATAAACTTATGTGTGGTCTAAAATCAGGTTACACAAATAAAGAGAGTAAAAGTAAAAAATAAAGTTGTATACATACCATAAAAACTTTATGATCTTCTTCAGTATAATTAGGATTCTTTCTTCTGTCAATAAATTTAATTTGAAATAATGAAAATTTCTTCAGCCATTTTAAATTTTGCCCAAAAGTTTCAAGATTGAGATGTTTTTTGATGAAGTCTATTGCGATTTCACCGCCACTCTGTGTTGTGACGACGATCTAAATTCTATAGAGGTAGTCACTCACCTCTATTCTTGGTCGGCGGGGTTGAAGGTTCAAAGTTAAGGCGTCGTTGTTTATAACACTTTTAAAATATACGACGAAAACAGGAGGGAAAATTATATTTATTACAATTTAAGAAAATAAGTAAAGTATTATTTAAACATTTACACTAAAAGAATCGGAGATCAGGGCAAATTCTAGCGTTCGAAAAAGTTGTTTACAAGTTCTTCCTGTAATGTTTCCTCATTTTTGCCGCTGCATCCCCGTAGCTGCCTCCGCCGGCCTCCCATTGGCTGCTTCGGACGTCTTCTTTTCCAACATTTCTCCCACCTTTGAGTTGGCGTCTCGACGACTCAAACATGGGAAGGAAAAGTTCAGTAGATCCAATCGGTTGGGTCTCTTGATGGGCCGTCCGTAACTTGACACAACATTCGGGGTATCAATGTGATGTTGCTCTTGTTGTGAAGTCAAAGGGTCCTCTTCAGTTGTCAATCGAACTTCTTGTGTGGGAGATCGCTCCGTTAGAGGGTCTCGACATCTTATCTCGGGCGTTATCTCTAAATTGTAGAGTTTTTGAATAGGTCGTATTTTATCACCTGATGAAGTTTTCACTTTCGCAACCCTCACAAGTCCGTCTTTTCCTGGATAGAGTTGGATTATTCTGGCTAACGGCCAGTGTAGTCTCTTTAAACTCTCTTGTCCAATGAGTACCATGTCTCCCACCTTGAGTGGTATGGTAGTCTTCAGGCGTCTCGTTTCTTGTCTCAGGAATCCAAAATATTCTATACGAAATCGTTCTCTAAGATCTTCTCGTACACGTTTGATATATTGATATTTGCGGGAGAGGGTCTGGTTATCAATCAAGTCCAGGTCTGGAACGCCAACCTCTCTGACCTCATGTAAGAACAACGAAGGTGTCAATGGAGCGAGATCCTCACTTTCTTCAGTTAGGTAGGTCAGTGGGCGTGCGTTCATCAAGCTTTCGACGTCACACATTACCGTGGAAAGTTCTTCATATCCCAAGGAGGTTTGACCGAGAATCCTAAAGAGCAATTGTTTCATCATTCCAATCAAACGCTCCCACCATCCACCCCACCAAGGAGCACCAGGCGGTATGAATTTCCAGGTGATGTTTTTCAATGTGGGATCACATTTTAATCTCGAAAAATCAATCTTCTTTAAAGCATTAGCCATACCTTTGAAATTAGTCCCATTATCCGAATACACAATCAATGGTCGGCCTCTTCGAGCAATAAATCGGCGGAAAGCATGGAGGAAGGCTTCCATAGACAAAGATGTCACAAGTTCCAGATGAACTCCTCTATACACTGCACATGTGAAGATGACAATCCATGCTTTCTTCTTATTCTTTAAGATAAGATGTCCAGTTAGATCAACTCCTACTATTTCGAAAACTGCAGCATCTCGTACTCTGTCTTCTGGTAATGATGTTGACTCGACGGTAGCTGGTGTCACGGTGAATCGTTTACAGCGAATGCATTGATTGATGATCTTCTTGACGGTTTTCCTGGATCTTAGTATCCAATAGTTTTCTCTCAGAATACCGAGGAGAGTTTGTAGACCGGCGTGCCCGTGGGTTTCATGGTTCCACCTGATGAGCAAAGAAACCAAAAAGTGATCTGAGGGCAATAAAATGGGCATTCTAAAAATTAGCGAAATCTTCTCTTCTGCAAATTTTAGTTTTTATTCTCAAAATCCTGAAGAGTCTACTAGCAACTTAAAGCCTTGTAGTTTCTTATCTTCATGCCCTGAAAACGATTCTCTCTGGATAAGTCTTATCAGTATTATTTCTGACTTAGTGATTTCCTCTGTACTGAGATCTTCTGAAATTATCTTTCTTCTATCAATCTTGGCGTTGTTGAAGAATCTGTATATCCAGGCGGTGATTCGTACTATTCTCAAAAAATGGGAATAACGTCCAAATAAATTTTCATTTTCTCTTGTCGTACACAAGGTGTTCAGGATGGTCTTGCGCCTTTCAGAATAAACAATCTCCAAATCAGGGATAATGGTTGATTTGGGCCACTCTTCTTGGGATACCTTTAACCATGCAGGTCCCTCCCACCATCTTGTCTCCTTAAGTGATTCTGCTGAACATCCCCGAGATGGGAGGTCTGCCGGGTTTAATCGGCCTGGTATGTGGCGCCAAGATTCGGGGGAGCTAAGATTATGAATTTCCTTAACACGGTTCATCACAAAGGCTGCCCAGTTGTCTTCCTTTGGATCCAACAGAGAGCATTGGTCGAATCGGTCCAATAAAATCTTGGAATTTCCTCAAATTCCAGATCTTGTATGACGTTAGCTGCCAAACGAGCTCCAATCAGACAAGCCAAAAGCTCCAATCTTGGGATGGTGAGTTTCTTCAGTGGAGCTACTCGTGTTCGAGCCTGTATCAATTGGATGTCTACTCTATCTTCCTTTTCAATGCGGAGGAAAATACAGGTTGCATAGGCAAACTGACTGGCGTCGCAAAAGATGTGGAGAGTGGTTTTCTCTACATAGGAGTCCTTAAAACAAAGCCATCTAGGAATTTCTATGTTAGGCAAGTGTTTCAGTTTGCTAAACCACTTCCAAAATCTTTGTACTAAACATCCAGGTAGGACTTCGTCCCATGTCAACTTTTGTATCCAAGTTTCCTGTAATATCAGCTTGGGAATTAAAGTCACAGGACAAGCAACTCCTAATGGATCAAATATCTTGCTCGCTATTGAAAGTACTTTTCTCTTGGTGGTTGGTCCAATTAATTCAAAATCTTCCAAACCAATTGTCAGTGTGTCTCTATCAGTATTCCATGTTATTCCTAAAATGTTCACTTCCTTATTCAGTTGGTTCATAAGAGAAAAGTCTGTAACGTTACTCACCCAATCTCGGAGATTGAAACAAGCTGTAGAGAGCAGTTCAGTAGATTCTTTCACGAATTTCTCCGTTTCTTCAACATTCTGAAAACTGGATAAACAATTGTCAACATAAAAGGATGATTTCAACTGTTCAGCTGTAATTTTTAAATGTTCAGGAGCCTTATCTAAGTGGAGAGATAGGTAGCCTTTAAAAGATACGGACTAGTGGTAATTCCAAAAACAACCCTTTTATGTCGATACGTGATTAATCTTCAGTCTTCTGTGTGCCACAGGAATCGTAAATAATCTCGGTCTTCTTCTTTTATTCCAATTTGTAAAAAAGCTTTCTCAATATCGGAAGAGACACCTACTTCATATTTCCGGAATTTATTTAAAAGTCTTGGTATAATTTCTATCAAATTGGGTCCCTTATCCAGACAGTCATTCAGGGAAAGTTTACCTCTCTTCCGGGCCGACGCATTGAATACTGGCCGTATTCTAGAAGTGTGACTGTTCCTTTTATACACTGGTCGATGTGGCAGGTAGTGTACACCATCTAGTTTATCCTCTCTGGCATACTCGATTATCCCTGTTTCATCCATTCTTCAAAGATTTGTCCATACTCATTCATGTCTCCAACTTCTTCAAGTTTTCTTCTTACAGAACTTAGTTGGTTTTCGGCTAGGTCTTTATTCGAAGGAATCCTTTCCTTGTCTTGCACCCAGGGTAGAGCTACCTCATAGCGCCCCTCGATATCTCGCGTCGTGGTGTGGGCGAAATGTTCCTCCATTTCAGCCTGTAATGACTGAGTCTTCTTCTCAACCTCCGCGTCAGAGACTCCAATTGTATCTAATTTCCACAAGTTTTCTAGATCCAAAGATAGAAGTGTGGTCACGCAAAGGGAGCTGATGTCATCTCTCACCTCCGTTTGAGGAATCTTTCCCATCACAGTCCATCCTAGTTTGGTACGGATTGCCACCAGTCCAGATGAGATCCTTCTCTGATCATCAGTTAGCAATCTCCCGGCGATGTCCGCGCCTATAAGGACTTCTATACGGTCTCTCATCAAATCAGACACGTCGAGTTCTTCACTCCCTTCTAACAATGATCTTGGACACACCGGAGGTATGCTTCCACAGATAAGGGGTTGACCTAGTGCTTCAAACTCACAGCGATAGGAATTATTGATGTCAGATAAATGAATGGTATAGACCTCATGTTCAACTACGTCGGTACTGGATCCTCCAAACAAGGAATGCCGGAAGAACTCTCTCCTAGATTGTTCGTATTCCATTTCCATTGCTGTGCTATGTAAAATATACGATCTTTGGGATCCGGTGTCTATTATAGCCCGTGCCGTCTTCTCCGTTCTGTTCCCTTTGAGGGTCACTCTCAAAGTAGGTAACAAGACGTCTGGGGAGGTTGATAAGTTGGTGAGAGTTTCATCTTGCACCGTTGGAGACTTGGAAGATCCACCTCTATCTAAAATCAGTTTTGTGCACATGACATCCAGGTGGGAAGACATGTTGCAGATCGAACAACGGACTACATTTCTGCAAAATTTACTTAAATGAGAAGGCCGAAGACATTTATAACAAACGCCTTTTTTCTTCATGAGTGATCTCTTTTCGTTTAAACTAATATTAGCTGCAAAGTCACACTTAGGGCTTCCATGGTTGTCTTTACCACAAAATACACATTCATTCGATTTGTGAACTGAATTCAAAAGTTCTGAAGCTGTCGCAATTGGTTTTTCATTGTAGAATCTTGTCTTTGGATGTTTGTTTACCAAATTAGGTTAGAAGTTGATTCATTCCCGGTACCGATTTCGTTTCTAAAACTCTTCTCCCGTGCAGTTAATTGTCTTTCCAGAAAGGTAATCAAGTCATTAATTACATAACCTGTCGGGAGTTCTTTGTTCAATTCCAAATTAAGGTCTGCAGGTAGAAGCTTTATTATTATCGGGCACAACAGTTGTCCGTAAACATCAATGGACACGTTTAGTGACTAGAGACTTCTTATATAAACAGAAAGGTTGTCAAAAAGTTCGCGGAAGGTTCTTACATCGCTTGATGTTTTGAGTGGTCTCATTGACAACAAATTGTTCATATGTCGGCTAATCAAAATGTCTTCTCGCCCAAATCTGTCTTTAAGCAATTTTATAGCTTTCTCATAATTGTCCGCAGATAAAGCGAAACCTTCAACTGTGTTTAGTGCAGTTCCGCCGAGATGTGACTTCAGATAGTTAAATTTATCGATCGGGTTCAGTGAGTTGTTCTGATGTATAGCTGCATCAAAAGAATTCCAGAACGTCAGCCATTCACTAAAATTTCCATAAAATTTCGATATCATCAATTTCGGAAGTTTCACAGTCGTGCAGGAAGGTACATAATGTCTCATTTCATTTTCATCTATTCGTGAGTTCGAATTCGGTATATTTTCGCCATGAAAATCTGATTGGCGAATCTTTTTATTTGCCCTAAATCTCCAAGTAATATATTTCTCTCGATATTCCTCTACACCCTGTAATTCCTTCTCTAAATCGTCAGTTTCAAGAAGCGTTTCTATTTAGTGATCCACTAATTTAAGTTCGTTAAATGATTCATTCAATTGTTCTAATAATTCTTCAAGTTCAATTCTCATTAGCGTGTCAAGTCCACTTTCAATCTTATTGCATGTTTTCGTTAAATATGATCTGTTAACAGCACGCTTCTTTTTTAAACGTAGAATTAATTCTTCCGCCATCTTGTAAACAAAGCGGCAAGTAGGGTTAGCTAGCGAGTTCCAAAATGGTCAGCTCAAAATGCTTCTTTTTTTTCTTCTAGAATTTACCTTCAACAGTCCCGGCTGGGATGCCAAAAATATTGCGATTTCACCGCCACTCTGTGTTGTGACGACGATCTAAATTCTATAGAGGTAGTCACTCACCTCTATTCTTGGTCGGCGGGGTTGAAGGTTCAAAGTTAAGGCGTCGTTTGTTTATAACACTTTTAAAATATACGACGAAAACAGGAGGGAAAATTATATTTATTACAATTTAAGAAAATAAGTAAAGTATTATTTAAACATTTACACTAAAAGAATCGGAGATCAGGGCAAATTCTAGCGTTCGAAAAAGTTGTTTACAAGTTCTTCCTGTAATGTTTCCTCATTTTTGCCGCTGCATCCCCGTAGCTGCCTCCGCCGGCCTCCCATTGGCTGCTTCGGACGTCTTCTTTTCCAACAAAGTCATTAAACAAAAAGGTTTTCTAAAACCCACAACATATATAATTAGAAAGTTAAAAAAAATATATATTTTTAATAATTTTTTAGAAATTAAAATTCAAAACTATTTTAGAACCGTATGTTGTTGTTGTTGTTATTTCTTATCCCCTTGTGTAAAGATAACACGATTGTTGGGGCAAGTTTTTGTAACCATACCCCAACAGAAGGCGTATGTATAATCAAATCAAATGGATACATGGCTTCCCTCCCACATAGACTTACAGACCACCTTTTTGCCCAGAAACCTCAACAATTGATGACACCAGACTTCCATGCCGAAAGCTGATGCCTGGTGAAGAAGACACCAGTGACATCCAGAGACATCCGCGCTGGAAGCTGTTGTTCCATATGTACATATATTCCCCTCACCAAAAATTTAGGTAAAGGTGACCAGAAAAAAAATGGAGAAGGAAGATTTCTAAAAGACTAAGCCTTATAAATATCCTTCCCGAAAAAAGGAAGCATCACATTACAGTCCAGGTAAAAGGGGCCTGGGTCGATTTTTAGCAAGACGGGGGGCGATATATATACCGTCCCGAGAAAAGGGAGGATAGTATTTCAATCCATGTGGAGGGGGGGCCTGGGGTCTGAAATTTTACACTAGTGCCGTGGCTGTTTCTCTCTTTAGATTTTTTGTTTTGGTAATACTATATGTTCTATTTTGTGGATATTTTGATAGTGCATCATTGACAGCTGTGCTTCTATTATACAACATTAAGGTCTTGCTGCGGGTTATATACATGGGGTTGTTGGCCTAAATTGCTATATATATATATACTTAAGTAAGGAAACTTTAATAAGTCACATCGTGTATCCTCCCTTTCCATTTATCCAAAACCGGGAACCCAACACAAATATGATTATTTTTGAAATAAAAATATTTATACCACCCTTACTGTAATGGAAAAATTAAGGTTCTCCAATTAATTTTTTGGAGGTTGTTCTACTGAGAAAGAGGGAACCAGAATACTTTTTACCTTCTGTTTCTTGGGCTTGGTGGTCTTGATCTGGCTGGC
The DNA here is from genome assembly GCA_030710605.1 of Cordylochernes scorpioides. Taxonomy (NCBI): domain Eukaryota; kingdom Metazoa; phylum Arthropoda; class Arachnida; order Pseudoscorpiones; family Chernetidae; genus Cordylochernes; species Cordylochernes scorpioides. The sequence continues at coordinate 60,282,158 of CP092882.1, forward strand.
AAACTGGACATTCATACACTCAACATTATTTTACAGCGTAAAGTTGAAACTTATTGATATTTAAAAATATATATTTATTTAGTAAAATATATCTCCTGGGAAAAGTATATTTTCAAAACATAGAAAGCTAGAGAATAAAAATGTTTTGAAAATTTTATTTTCCTTGTAGTCCCGATATATCTTACTCAATATTGATACATAGTTATACTCATCTTACAAATGGTTTTGTTATGGATTGTTCCATATTCAAATATGCCAAGTATATTAGAGATATGTGAAGATCCCCACCCATGTATCCCCAACCCAGAAGCAATGGCTTGAGATGGCCTGTTCTAAATCTTGTTAGTGTTGTTTGATGCTGTCTATTTCTGATGTTCAGAGCTCCTCCTGGGTTCACTCCACTGTACCAAATGTGCTTAGGTAGGATCCTCCAGTTCTTGTTTATGTTTGTTTTGGCTACTGTTTCTATTTCTTTAAAAGTAAGTTTATTTTTCTGTGGCAAGGGTTCTTTTGTGCCTTTTTTCGCTAGCACATCAGCAGCTTCATTGCCTTCAATTCCAACATGTGAGGGTATCCATTGAAGGTGAATTTTTGAGGTTTTTGTGAGTTTTTGGAGATAGCCAATTATGTTCCTGCTTACTTTGTCTCTAAGTTCCCCTGTGTGACTCAAGTATTGTATGGCACTTCTACTATCAGTAAGAATCCAGATATCTTGATAATTAGTATTTCTGATGGATTTTAAGGCTTCATAGATGGCTATAAGTTCTGATCTGAAGACTGAGCAAAAATCTGGGTTTATTCTGTTCATTTTCTCAATGCCATTTGTGGTTTTGATGAGACAGCCAATGCCAGTGTGTCCTAGCTCGTCTCTGCTACCATCGGTATAAATAGTTATTGCATTTTTAGGAATGTTATTAATTATTTCTAATGATAATTGTTTTAAGTATTCTGGATTTTGGCATTGTTTGTTGGTGGATTCATTTAAAGAGGCATTAAAAATAACATTTTGTAGTGGTTTGCATGGATAAATTTTTTCTGCTAAATAATTTTTTTCTACTTTATATTTTAAAAATCCATTTATTTTGGCCAGGTGGAGAGGGCCTTCTTTTTTGAGTCTTAGATTGGATTCCCAATTAAGTATGTAATTAGAAGTTCTGTGTTTGTTCCCATAACTCTTGATTTTGTTTATATATTTTGGCAGATTGTAGCTTCTTCTATCCTTTAAGGGCATAATGTCTGCCTCGTAAAGTACAATATCATTAGGGCAGGTATTGTTTCAGATGCTGTACCTTTCCTGTCGGCCAACACAATCCATTAGCACACCTCCAGTCAGACCACATAAGGTTATATTTTATATTAAAGAGAAGTGTCCCTCCCATGTTTTTCCCCTAGGCTACAAGAGCCAACAAGGACATGGAAATGGAAGGGTCAGCCCACACCAGGAAACCCCGGGGACATGTTTGCTGTGTGACATTGTGGCTGGGATTGTACTGCATAGAGCAGCTCCCGTGCCACCGGCTGTAGTACAGCCTGTCAGTACTATGGAAGGGGTAATAATAAGGTACAATTTGGATTATAGATACAAGGTAATAAGACCAAATCCCAAAAACACTTAGCAAAACATCAAACTATTTATTTATTTAGATTTGGTCTTGTCACCTTGTATTTTATGAGATAAGTAAAAGTGTACTAACCTACAATGCCTGTTGCCTGATATATGTAGCTCTCTTATCTCCCATCTGAAAGAAACAAATTGCCATCAGCTTCTACATCAAATAAATAAATTTGGCTTCAACTTTTTTAAATGTCAGACACAGCCAAATGGTGTTCTCATTATTTTGTCAAACGGTAACTCTAAGTTATCATCATTATATAGTTTTGGCATTTAGAAGCTTTTGAATCAAGCTTACCTTAAGCATAGTCAAAAGTCCAACACGTCAGCAGCACCCCCATCTGGAAAAATAAATTTAGATTAGATACCAATCACAAGGTCATTTTTAGTTAAGTTGTTTCTTATGCTCCTGTGCAAAGATTACACAAATTCCATTAGTCCATGCTGCTCAAGCTGTTTGATGATAAGCAACACTTCTACCGAAGTGTAGCTTAGAAATGTGTAAATAACATTTCAGGTACAGTAAGGTTTTTAATCTTCAAAAAAAAAAATTACTGAATGAACATACAAAGATGGCAACAATGAGTTGCAGAAATACCCAGTTCATAAAGTTGGCCAAGACAGTGTTTTGAGAAAGTCTGTTTACATTGCCCAGCAATTTCTGTGCAAGTTAGCAAATGTTCAATTGTTTATAAGGGTTTGTATTTGGAAGTCGTATTACAGTTCCAAGGTAAGGAAAGTGTAATATAGCGTTCCAAAAGTTGATTTCCACAGTAAGGTAACGCCAGAGGGGTAAGTATGGGCCCCTCTGGAGCTGATCTGTGGCTTTAGCATGTTAACATATCTAGTTATGTACAACTTACCAGAGTGTGACAATTGAGGATCCAGTGTGGCCTCATGTTCATCTAATCGTAGCTCTCCTCCACCTGACTGTCTTGTCAGCTGTTATACACCAGAACAACTATTAACTAAGATTGAACACTTGATTACAGAAAAATCATTATTTCAGCATTAATAGAAAAATATTTGCTTGTCATTCAAGCAATGGCACAACAGCAGCACAATCTGCTGAGAAAGAGAATGCTTCTAAGTTTACAACTAATCTCTCAAACATGAATTATTATCTAAAAGGAAAAATTGTTATACAAATGTTTGTATTTGGAAGTCGTATTACAGTTCCAAGGTAAGGAAAGTGTAATATAGCGTTCCAAAAGTTGATTTCCACAGTAAGGTAACGCCAGAGGGGTAAGTATGGGCCCCTCTGGAGCTGATCTGTGGCTTTAACATATCCAGTTATGTCCAACTTACCAGAGTGTGACAATTGAAGATCCCATGTGGTCTCAACAGCAACTTTCCTCCACCTGACTGTCTTCTCAGCTGTTATACACCAGAATCACTATTAACAAAGTTTGAACACTTGATTAAAGAAAAATGATATATAGTATAATAGTTATTTCAGCATTAATTGAAAAAATTTACTTTTATTTGTCATAAAATTGTCATTCAAGCAATGGCACAACAGAGGCACTAAATCTGCTGGGAAAGACTAGAATGCTTCTAAGTTTACAACTAACCTCTCAAACACATGAATTATTGTTACCAAGAAGGAAAAAGTAGTTGTATTTGGAAGTCGTATTACAGTTCCAAGGTAAGGAAAGTGTAATATAGCGTTCCAAAAGTTGATTTCCACAGTAAGGTAACGCCAGAGGGGTAAGTATGGGCCGCTCTGGAGCTGATCTGTGGCTTTAACATGTTAACATATTCAGTTATGTCCAACTTACCAGAATGTGCTAATTGAAGATCCCATGTGGGCTTGTTTCATATTCCTCCAAGCACATAGGAGCCCTAACAGTCTTTGTCAGCTGTTATACACAAGAACCACCATTAACCAAGATTGAATACCTGATTACAGATAAAATCATAACTAAAAAATGCCTTTAGAGAAAATTTACATTTGTTTGTGCTAAAATTGTCATTCCAGAAATGGCACAACAGCAGCATAGAGCCAGTGTTGCTTCCTAAGGAATGTTACTGTTAGTCCTTCTATTGGCACAGTCTGTCCAGAAAGGGAACAGCTGCATGGCGGAGGACTGGGGCAGTTGTATGGAGAGATTAATTACCTCTTATATAATAGGTCTTCAAAGCATCATCAGCTCCGCTGTTACTTTCCTGTCATCCAACACAATCCATTAGCACACCTCTAGTCACACCACATAAGGTTATATATTTATATTAAAGAGAAGTGTCCCTCCCATGTTTTTCCCCTAGGCTACAAGAGCCAACAAGGACATGGAAATGGAAGGGTCAGCCCACACCAGGGAAACCCCGGGGACATGTTTGCTGTGTGACATTGTGGCTGGGATTGTACTGCATAGAGCAGCTCCCGTGCCACCGGCTGTAGTACAGCCTGTCAGTACTATAGAGGAAGTAAAAGTGTACTAACCTACAATGCTTGTTGCCTGATATATGTAGCTCTCTTATCTCCCATCTGAAAGAAACAAATTGCCATCAGCTTCTACACCAAATAAATAAATTTGGCTTCAATTTTTAAAATGTCAGACACAGCCAAAAGGTGTTCTCATTATTTTGTCAAACGGTAACTCTAAGTTATCATCATTATAGTTGTGTGCATACACAAATTTAATGAAGAACAAACTTACTTGAGAGGTTTGGAATCATCACAGCACTCCACAGGTCCTTTGTTTTATCTGGAAAAATAAATAGAATTGTAAATAAACTGTTGCAATACTTATAAATATACACCTATCCCCCGATTTACACGGTAGATACGTTCCTGAGAAAAACGTGTAAATCGGGGGATAGGTGTACACAGAAATAAAAATAAAATGCATTGACAGGTTAAAATATGTAGTCAGCACATAAGCTCGGGATTCCTCATGAGATGTGTACACATCGCATGTGTTCAATCACAGTAGCATTTAGTATAGTGCAATAAAAACAAAAAAAAACTTTTTGGAAAACCGTGTAAAAGCGAAAACGTGTAAAACAAGTACAGTGTAAATCGGGGGATAGGTGTATTTGTAAAAGAAAATTTTAGTGGGAATCAAATTATTTTAAAAAATAATGTCTATTAAATAATAGGTCAAATGTTTAAATCTTAAATGAAATTAATCTTTTTAGTTTTTAATTTGAGTTTAATAATGTTAAGTAATTAATCCCTAGGATCCCAAATATGTAAACTGACCTACTTCAGACATGATAAGAGCAAATGGTTTTTAAAAAAAGACAAATGCTAGGAAAATTTGAAGGAATAGAGGATGGCCTGGTTAGAAGAGGTCACACTTAATGAACAGATCAATTGGAGAATCCATCATAAGGTCAAACTAGACTTGAAAGATGCTAACAAAAACAATATTTGTTATAAAAGAATGTTTCAACAACCTTTCTAAAGAAAATTCCAGGATATCTCTCCTTGTTTTAATACATCACTGGGAGTAAACAGTTTCAAGATCATGGGAGAACAATCTACTTTGCTAGAGTAGCAACAAAAATGATCTTGCGCATATCTGATGGGCAAAGAACTAGTATTCTGCATATTTTTACCTTTCTACATATAACTCATTTCAATTTTTAATTTACCCACTCATGACTGTCACCCTCAACTTGTAGTGAAAGCCTCAAATGAACAAGAGTACATTAAAACATTACTTCTAATTCCATAATCTTATCCCTTTGTTCAAATATTAAAACACAAACTTCATGCTCCTCGAGCTGATTGCAGACGACATCTATATATATATAAAAATGAATGTTTGTATGTTTGTTTGTATGTCCAGTATACAAATTTGCAGTAGTTCACTAATTCAAACCAAAATTTTCATACATAGGTAAAAGAATACGGGGAAGACGATAGGCTATTTTTAAAAATATATAAATCAATTATTAAAACTATATATTTTTAGTCAGAAAATGATGATGACGATATTGCTGTATCATGTTTGATTATCAGATACAAAATTATATCGGGAAAAATTCCAAAAAGCAGAGACCACGGGTGAAACCAGTTCATTATTTTGTATGCAGGAACAAAATCCTAACAGAAAAACATTCGTGTACCACGAATTACCACGAATGTAATTGGGAAGATTTTACCTCTTTTAGAAAAACATTCATTCGAGCAGAAAACAAAAGTCAGATCATCTTTCTATAAAAATATCGCTTCTCAGACACAAAGTTTGGAGCGGGACGTTTCACAAGAGTGACATCCACAGCGCCAATTTATAATTGTAACGAATAGTATTTGAATAAAAACATTTAATCGGGTAAAACCCGGGCGTTGCTCAGGTCATTCGGCTAGTAACATATATATATATCTTGATGCTCAAAACCAATGGGGGAACGAATTGGAACGAAAAATATTTTTTCATCTCACCAGCAATAAATACCATAAAAAAAATCCAAATCTCTTTTCTTCCATAAATCTTTTCTGATTGCACAAAATGATATTTGGCAAAAAAAAACTTTGGAATAAATTTCCATGAATAATTTCATGTTCACTATAGCTCAAGGATTTAATTTTTTTGACAAATTAAGATACCAGTTCAACATCCCAAGATGTACAAACTGCATACAAATGTAATGTAAGCATTAAATATAAATGTGAGCCAATTTTAGTGCAGCCAATGGTTATAAACAACCACCCTGTGTGGAGTTGGCCCAGTAACTTCCTCTAGCACCCCCATTTATTGGCAGCTGTCACAGAGAAGACAGGCTACCAGACCAAAGTGAGGTGCCTATGTTATATACGGCCTACTGGCCAATAGAAGACCCTAAACTAATATCAAATACATGCAACATTCTAACAATACTTTATTCCAAAGAAATTAAAACCTTAATGTTTACAGCTCCATCTATGAAGTAGCGGAAATGGAATTATGGGTTTTAGCATCACACATTGACCCAGAAGTATAAAATATGGGAGTCATTGCTAAACCATGTTTAATCAAAAGTTCAATTAAATCAAAGACATAGCGAGCTATCTATTATTAAAGTAATAAGTAATAAGTACAGCAGCTACATGACCGAGAAGTCCTCACTTCTTTTTTCTAGATTTGATTCATTTTGTCTCCTCTCTTATTGTAAAGACGTTGCTGTATCACCTCATAAGCATAAATAAATAAAATATTATTAAAGTTATTTTGTATGAAAGTCAAAACCTTAATGATATATACAGATGGACAATTATATTGTATATAAGTGGTTGTTTTTGAAAGTTAAAAAGTTCTGAGGTAAAGAGAAGTGTAATATAACAAAATGGGTAAATATGGGCCCCACTGGAGCTGATTTGTGGCTTTAGCATGTTACAAGATTCAGTTATGCCCAACTTACCAGAAGTGTGCCAATTGAAGGTTCCCATGGTGTTAGGATTATCAGTCTGGACACTCATGCTGCTAGAAGACATGTCCACAAAGGAGACCAAACTCTTGCCAGCTGTTATACACCATTATCACTGTTAACTCCAAAATTGAATACTTGATTACAAATAAAATAAAAAGTATAATAAAATGATTTCAGCATTAATAGAAAATTCACATTTGTTTGTCCTAAAATTGTAATTCCAGAAATGGCACAACAGCAGCATAGAGCCAGTGTTGCTTCCTAAGGAATGTTACTGTTAGTCCTTCTATTGGCACAGTCTGTCCAGAAAGGGAACAGCTGCATGGCGGAGGACTGGGGCAGTTGTATGGAGATTAATTACCTCTTATATAATAGGTCTTCACAGCATCGCCAGCTCCGCTGTTACTTTCCTGTCGGCCAACACAATTCATTAGCACACCTCCAGTCACAAGTAAGGTATATAAAATAAAAGGATTTAAAAGCGCGAATGTTTCTTTTATACATAAAACAAACTTCTACTGTCCTTACTGCGATGAAAAAATATATTGGGAGGGCTTGGCTCATCAGTATATTTATATTAAAGAGAAGTGTCCCTCCCATGTTTTTCCCCTAAGCTACAAGAGCCAACAAGGACATGGAAATGGAAGGGTCAGCCCACACCAGGGAAACCCCGGGGACTTGTTTGCTGTGTGACATTGTGGCTGGGATTGTACTGCATAGAGCAGCTCCCGTGCCACCGGCTGTAGTACAGCCTGTCAGTACTAGGGAGGTAGTAATAATGTACTAACCAACACTGCTAAAAATAACATACAAATGTAATGTAATCATCTATATATATAAAAAATGAATGTATGTGGGTGTGTGTGTGTGTGTGTGTGTGTGTGTGTGTCCTTTATGCCTGACCAAACCACTCATTGGAACGCCATGAAACTTTGGGAAGTTATTTAGTATAGTACTGGGAAGGTTTCTAGCAAATAAAATTTTTGAAATAACTTTTCGCCTAAAAATAATCAAGATAAATATTCTAATTTATCTGTTATAATTTAACAATCTGCTCTAAATATTATCATGATACAATGATTTTGTAATGTAGAAAATTAGGAAAGACAAAATTCAGGATGACACGGCAATTTATTTGAGACAAGAATAATGATACAATTCCAAGGCAAGATACTATTCCTTTAACTTCCAATTACCGACGAAACCAATCAAGGGACTGGGAAAAAATGTTCACTTTATTGAGAGATTCGTTAGACAAACCTTTACTGGGGTAAAACCCGGGGCGAAGCCGGGTACATCCGCTAGTATAAATATAAATGTGAGCCAATTTTAGTGCAGCCAGTGGTTATAGACAACCACCCTGTGTGGAGTTGGCCCAGTAACTTCCTCTAGCACCCCATTTATTGGCAGCTGTCGCAGAGAAGACAGGCTACCAGGCCAAAGTGAGGTGCACAATTATATACGGTCCACAAGCCAATTAATACAAAGAAATCAATGAAAAATGGGCTCTGTACAGTATTACAAAATTAATCAGCTGGTAACTCTTTAAGAAGAATTTCAAATCCCAATCTTGTGCTAGAAATAAGTTTGAGGGTCTAATACTTTGACCTTTGACTTCCATCATAAATAAAAGCAAAGACTCAAGACCTGAAGGACATGATACATTTTTTGTATGGCCCCAGAAACTTGGGGATTAGGTTTATATTATAAAAATATTTTTGGAAACCCTATAAATAGGATTCGACACTCACCTTAATAATGCAGCTATTTCTCACATGCAGTCACTGAAGGATTCTGAAAGCCACAAAAGCCATGTTGAGGTTTTGGTATAACAAATAGGTAAGAAATAAGAGTCAAGTTATAGCTTCAAATAATGTTAGTGCCAACCTTATTGCTTAATAAAGGTTCAAATATATACAAACAGGTTTCTGCAGACTTCAGTTACTTTAAATAGTCTATGAAAGAAAACACAAATTGTTTGGGCAAGATATGTTTTTGGTAAAAAAATCTAAAACTTGAAGGTACACAAAAATTGATTGGGCAAGACAACATAAATACTTTTGGTAACAAATTCTAAAACTTGACTGATTTAGTATATAAGAAAATATTTTTTATTAAAGTATGGTTGTATTTGGAAGTCGTATTACAGTTCCAAGGTAAGGAAAGTGTAATATAGCGTTCCAAAAGTTGATTTCCACAGTAAGGTAACGCCAGAGGGGTAAGTATGGGCCCCTTTGGAGCTGATCTGTGGCTTTAACATGTTAAAGAGGGTACACTACACATTGTATTTCTCATTTCCTATTAAATGACACTCTAAACCACTATTTATTAGCCTCCTTGCCATAAAAAAAAAATAGCAATATACTCATTTTGGCAAAACATTGCAATTGTATTATTCCACACTAAAAAAAAAAACTAAAAAACTAAATTTAACCTAGCATATTGATATACTCAGCATAATCCCACCAGTGGTTTACTTATCCTATTTTTGAGGATTGGGGTAAGTAAAAAAAAGCATGGTAATTTAAACTAACAAGGATTGCCAAAAAAGGAAATAGGTAGAAAGATGGTCTAAACTGTTGGTTTTTGACTTCTACGACCCAGGTTCGATTCCTGAATTGACAGCTTTTTTCTGTTTAAAAAAAAAATTCTCTAATGGGCTTGAAAAAGACCAACCCCACCAGCGAGTGCAAGTAACCAAATGGGGCTCTGGCACATTTGTATGTGCAAAGTCAAACTGCTTTTTACATGTTAACTTAAAGAGTAAAAAGCACTCAACTACTTCTAACCACCATGATTATCATGGCCTGTACCACGTGTACTAGCGATAAGCAAAAAAAAGGATTGCCAAAAATACTTACATTTATAATAACATATCAATATGGCTAATGTGGTTTTTTTAATTTATATTTCAAATGAAAAATACTTTGCACTAAAAGATTAAATTTAAGGTCCTTTGTAAAATATTGTAAATGTTTATACCTATTTAAAATAGATATAAAATTAGTTTGTATTTTTATTACACGAGATGTTGTATAGATGGATGTTGTAGCGTATTGTCGGTTTGCATGAATTTAGGTTCTGAAACGTTTTTCTTAAATAAGAAAATCGCAAATGCGCTTGATAATTTTAAAACATTAAAAACGGGATTTCGATCAAATTTTTGCTTGGATAATTATTCCAAAGAAAGTATAAATTCTCGCAAAAATAAATTTGGTGGTGAAAAAAAAAAGCCCTATAATATAACTTTATAATTAATAGGTTGATATATATTGAATTCTAAAGGCTAAATGTTATAATTTAAAGGATTAAAATGGATACTTACTTAGAAACGTTAAGAGGGCATAAGAAGGCAAAATAAGGTTTGAAAAAAAGGCATGAGGACATTGAAAACATGACCAATTCGAAAGATGATAAACAGAATTTTCTAAAAGTTTTATATTCTTTTTTTTTTTTTTCAAAGGTTTTCTCTGAAAATTTTGAAATTTTTTTTTTTTAAATACACACGCGTTAAGTATTTTGTCAAATTTTATTTGTCGTATTTTATGAGGGAGTTTAAAAAATTTACCTTTACCAAAAATTTTAATAAAAGCTTTCAAATTTTATTTAAAATAAAATTTATTAGCAAATTGGCAAATTGTGTTTCTTTTGACACATTAGATAATCTATTGATTAGTTTCAACTAGCATTTAAGGAGGTCGCGGGTGATTTTGTTGGGGCACGTTTTTGTAACCATACCCCAACAGAAGGCGTATGTATAATCAAATCAAATGGATACATGGCTTCCCTCCCACATAGACTTACAGACCATTTTTTTGCCCAGAAACTTAGACACTTGGTGACACCAGACTTCCATGCTGAAAGCTGATGCCTGGTAAAGAAGAAGACATCCAGAGACATCCGAGCTGGAAACTGTTGTTTCATATGTACATATATTCCCCTCACCAAAAATTTAGGTAAAGGTGACCAGAAAAAAAAAAAAGGAGAAAAATGGAGAAGGAAGATCTCTAAAGACTGAAACTTATAAAATATCCTTCCAGAGAAAGGAAAGCATCACATTACAGTCCAGGTAAAAAGGGCCTGGGTCAATTTTAGCCAAGACGGGGGGCGATATATATACCATCCCGAGAAAAAGGGAGGGTTGTATTTCAACCCATGTGGAAAGACGGGGCTGGAGTCTGAAATCTTACACTACCGCAGGGGTTGTTTTTCTCTTTAGATTTTTTTTGTTTTGGTAATACTATATGTTCTATTTTGAAGGGGAGAGGCCTGGGGCCTCTATGAAATTGATACTGGAGCCGTTGGCCATTTTGATTGGTGTTTCTTTCGGCGAATGAAAATGGAGAATGAGATGATATAAAAGAAGGTTCTTTGCCAAAAGGAAAAAGATTCGATCGGAGTCGCTCAGTGAGAAGGACGATTTTTAGACGGGCCTGAGACGTAGAGGAGACCAGACCTTTGCCGGCACTTTCGAGAAAAGGTAAGCCATTTGTCATTATGACTTAGCGCCTTCCCCCCCCCTTTTTGTGTAGTAGCCAACCTAGATTTCGCATGGGCCCTAACGGGCTATAAAGTAACTTCAGGTCACCTCTATCTAAATTTTACTATGTAAATAGCATATCTCGTCAGTATAGACATGTTCCCAAATTTTAAGATATTTAAATAAATATCTAGAGAAATTTTCTTGTTTCCTCTGTTACCTATTTCATACATAATTTGCTTTATGGTGATATTCCAACTGTTTAAATGAAATGTTGTATGTTTATTACCTATTTGAAGGGAATGTTACTAATAATCAAGTCTCCCATAAATTACCGGCCACATACATTGCCGCGAGTGTCTGTGTTTCAGTGTTTTATAGATTGCCCAATTTAATAACGATTTCATGGGTTGTCTGATAATATTGTATAATAGTGTCGCGGCTGTTTCCATCTTTAGACCATTGTTCTGACAATATTATATGCTCGATCCTTGCTTTAGCTCAACTCTTAATCAATTACAGAGTTTTTCCCCCCTTTTTTTTATTTATTTTATTTATCCTGTTTGCATAAATTGCATTACATGTGATGATGTAAAGACATATGCCGATAGTGCATCACTGACAGCTGTGCTGCTATTATACAACATTAAGGTCTTGCTGCGGGTTATATACATGGGGTTGTTGGCCTAATTTGCTATATATATATATATACTTAAGTAAGGAAACTTTTAATAAGTCACATTGTGTATCCTCCCTTTTCAACTATCTAAACCAGGGAACGCATCAATGTCGCCCGCCGCGGGGCTCGAATTTAGTATATGTTTCTTCCCCTATACTTTAGAAATATATACCTAATGAAAAGCCATACTATTTTTAAGTATTGGTGAAGTAGTCCACGCATCCTGAGATTAACAGTCTATTATAAATCGTGAATTTTAATTTACGCTTTCCGTTTCACTGGCATTTTATCAGGCAATGAAAGTTATGTTGAGGCGGTGTATACCGCATCTCTCGCCGCTGTCTTTTACGATTCACATTGTTTGTGGCAAAAACCTTAATATTATCATTGATTTCTGATATCAAAGTAAAACGTCTATGGGGATGAGTATCTTTTATTCTGGTCTTCTCGAGCTTTCGAGCTTGTCCGCCCTTCTACAGGAGAAACATATACAATATATCAAGAAAATATGACGTCGCCTGATGCTAAAACTATTATGATTCTATGTACATATATATATATACATTAGAAAGTTTTGCATATTATTTGTTTTCTTAAGACATATTTTTTTTGGATTAAGGTATTACACATATTCTACTATTGTTTGCTATATTCTATGAATTATCTTATAGGTTAGAAATTCTATTATTTAAGTAGTTTTATAATAGTTATTGGCTATTACATATAAGTTACTTATATTATTGTTGATATTATTAGCTGGTACTAGGATATATTGTGTTATATGTTTCGGGCAAATCTATTTCTATTAATGCTATTGTGTTTTCTGAATAATAGAGAATCAATTATAAGCCTTTGATATTTGCTGTTTATGTTATTGTAATGTATTCTAGGTTCTCCTAATGCGAAAGTGTGACCTGTTCCTTTGCAGTATTGGAAAATTAGAGACCTATTGTCTTGATTAATAACGTTGCGTCTATTGCAACCGACCTTTTTTTTTTTTTTTTTCATGATGCCGCCAACTGCATATGATCTTAAATATCCTGTATACACTCTGACAAGGGAAGGTTATCCTGAATTGACAAATGTACAATTTTTGTCTATAGTAGAGATTTCCAAGATTCTATTTCTGAAACATTTTTTTTTTGGATGAAGACAAATAAAACCATCTTGATAGTATTGAATTTTACAGTAAATACATTTGCCAGCAGAAGGCATGATGAGATTACATGAAATTTAAACCAGTTATATGCTTAGTATGTTCCTTCAGTTGTAATTTGACACCGTCTTGAAATAAAGAAATTGGACGGTGCGCTATATCTTGATGCTGGATATTTCTGTGTCAGAAAGGTGTAGTTATTCTGTTTAATGAGAATTCCAATAATTATCGAAATTTAGCAGATTATCATTGGGGATTTGAACAACTGTCTTGAAAATTTTTGAACAGCCCGAGTAGATAGAAGAGTCCTAGAGTTAGAGTGGAGAATTAGTAGTACAGACTGACCACTCGACGCAGATAACTCTAGGGAACAATTACTGTGTTAATCCGCCGTAGACAAGAAGAACATTGATTCTCAGGATACTCGATAGGCAGAATTTTGAGAATTGATAAAGTCATAGTTAAAGTTTACACAGGCATGTGGGAGTAAAGACAGTGATTTAAAGAGGCAGCCTTGTGTCTTAAATACTTTTAGTGGAAGCAGATGCCACTGCAAATATTCAGGTCTAATAATTTCCAAATTTGAAGTCATGCATGACGGGTTAGCACGGGATTGACGCCTGGACGGGTTTCCACTGGGATTAATCGAGCTTGCGAAAGAACTAGAAGAAGTGTGACATGTCACGCCACTGTACTAAATTAATAATTGAGAAGATTTATGTTGAGCCAACTGAAATTAGTAAAGAATTAAGAGATTAAGGTCTTATTCTTTGAGTTTTACACTAATTTCAATTACGCGATATGGACGGCGTTATAAGTTGGGTGGAAATGATTCGGCCGCAATGGGATGGTCTCCTGGAGATGGTACGATCAAATAATACTTATTGAATGCCGGGCGGGATCGCATAAAGCATTAAACGATATCGAGAAATGCTTAAAGAAACACCCTAGAAGATTGGGGATCGACAAAATGACGACATGGAAAATGCTCAACATTGTACATTGGCAGCAAAATGATATCTTGCTATTGTATGGACGACCACTCCTTCCTGAAATGTGCAGCGGATGTTAGTCCCAGAATTAGGTCCTTTGAGGCGACACTTTCCTTTGCAGATGACATAAAGACGCATGACAAAACAGCACACGAGCATTTAAACTAGCTTCAATTCCTGCCATTAATTAATTTAGTTGACCAATAGCTATAGAACCGCTGGAGACCTCCATACCCTGTGTGAATATTTTAGTGAGAAATGAGCGATTCAATTCCATGAGCCATGAGGTATCCTGTAAGATCAGAGATGTACCCCATTCAAATTTTTTTATAGTAGCCAGTGCGAGATATTTCCAGAATGTTTTTTTTTTTTAACTGTCATATAATTCGGAAACTAGAAAACTACACTATTTTGATACAGTTTACATCTAGCATCCATGTGAACTCAATATGACTATTGAACGTAGATTGAAGATTAATGAGCGAGCCAACCTAGAGAGAACGAGTTTAATAGGCTTACAATCAATAGTTGAAGCAAACTATTCGCACAAATTTGTTATGTTCTCTCTCTAAATGATCTATGACATTATAGGTTTTCTTAACAAGGTAACTACCCCGCCGAGTGTATATGGAGTTATAAAGCTTAAAGGTCATAGGCTGTTGGAATAGAGTAGTTAAAAATTAAGAGTGATAATAGATCGGGATCCAGATCCCGATGACGGGTTTCGAGGAAACACCAGAGGGATGAAAAGGCAGTGAAATGTGTAGAAAATGATGGAAGAGAGATGAGAGAGAGGTGATGAAAGAAGTGTTGAAAGTGATAAAAAGAGTGAGAAAGCGTTGAATGTTGATGAGAAAGAGATAGAGAGATGCAGAAAGATGTTGAAAGAGAAAGAATTGAAAAAAGTTGGATAAAGGGTTTTGTAAATAGTAGATAAAGATTGATGGAAGGAAGTACATTTAATGTATAAAGCGTAGCTGTCGACCGCAATATCGCCTCGATAGAACTATTTCTTTTAAAATAAGACATATTATGCACTGGGGGTTTGTGTAAGCTGAATTACATAAGTTTCGGCAACAGTATACACTATTTAATATAGATAGGTCTTTATTAATTACAATATTAGGTTATATATTAAATAGCAAATATGTCTTAGTGTTATGGTGAACTTTAAACAGTTTGCAGTTTTTTTTTTATTTAAACATGTGTTCTAGTGCTAAGTGTTGAAAGGAGCTTTAACACCATGTTTCAGGGTTTGTGTGTTATTTGTCTCAACCTTGTCTTTGTGCAGAATACCGTCTCACAACCTTACTGTAGTGTTTGTTGCCATCTTTAAAGATCTTCACAATTTGTTTTAATATTAGTGTGTCATTTAGAGAAAATTGTCACAACCTTATCCTTGTATAGAACACCGTTTTTACACCGTTTTATTTAATAAGTTATATGAGAGATTTTAGATATAGTATAAGAGTTACTATTTACATGAGCCAAATCGACCCAACAGTTAGAGCAAGAGGGGGGAACTCAGATATTTCCTCCTTTCACGTGACGCGACTGTTCACCCCGACCGGTCGTGCCAGATAAAAGGGAATACCAGGAAACTCTGTCCTCCTTGCACTTCGGGTTTTGTGATAGGGCTCCATGCTCGCTACAAGGACTACATCTTGGGTTTTCGTGTTCTCCTAGTGTAGAATTGGCTCAGCCTCATTTTTAGTATAGTATATAATTAAGAGTTGTCTCACAACCTTGTTTTAATATGACACACCGTTTTGAAGAGCTTGTACAACCTGTCAGGATATGATTTAGGAAAATTTTAGTTTCTTTTTATTGTTATGTTACAATTTTATCCAACAAGGGGTGACAACCAGAGCGGACTCAGAAGTAATGAGACGAGGGGAAATTGACAGAGTTAGTGTGAACAGTTTAACTTTACGCAGGTCTACAAGGGTGAAAAGGCCCACACAGTGTAAATTCTGCTTAGACTGTCGCCACTAACTAGGATTTTGGAGTGTGTACGGAGAATCAGCTCGATAGAATGAGAAGTTTAGAGATTTCAACCTTTTTTTTTTTTAAACCTTTCTTTTTTTTTAAAGTAGAACTTCATTAGGATTCCTTTTTTTTTTAATACAAACTATTTCTTGTTAAAACCCGAGTTTCAAAGACCAATGAGAATAATGTATACCATTGTGAATTAACTATTTAGTGTAAATCTGAAATTTTAGTTATTATCAGGAGTAATAGGTGAAGGAAGGTGTAGGAAATCACAACTTAGAGGGGGGCTATGTCTAAAACAACAAACCTAATAGGCATCCTATGGCTTGTGTTGGGTAATTCAGAAACCCTATAATCCCTGGCCTTCAGGTAGTAGCTTTGAAATAGGTTTCTAATGAGGACATGAAAGGTCAATCTTTCAGAGTAAAGTTATGAAGTATAGGGACCCTAAGCCAGGGGTAGAAGTTAAGTAGGCCCAGACCGTAGTCGATCCTTGGAAAGCACTTGAGAATGTTAGTGTTGGGTAGTGAATCGTAAACCCTATAAATCCATCTTTCAATAGAGTGCTGAGGTCGGACTACTGCAAAGGGGGCAGACGCACGAGGAAGAAAGTGACTTCACCCACGGTGGCTAGGGGAGTGACTCAATTCCGCTTTTATGAGGTGTCACGCTTAATGGTCCTTTATTCGCCATTATAATTAGTGTATGTCTTTATATAGAATTGTCGTGAAAAGTCGCTTGGTGTCAAGGCAAGGGCAGTTTTTGAAGTTACACTGATTTTTTTTTTAGTAGGTTAGCTTCCAGATTACTTAGAATTGTTAACAATTATTGTTAACAATCATTTATCGAGTATAAAGTATTAGTATATATAGAGCTTGTACAGAGGCATTTCTTTTGAGTAACCTAGGGCTTTAGTTCCCAATTTGTTTTAATTTTATTATTTTATTTGATTTCACATTTTGTCCTGGAAGATTTTCATTATTGTTAAGGCCTATTAATAATGATATTATAGTATTTTGGTTTTTATGATAGAGTCTAACTCTAGTTTGAATGCGATCGTGAATGAGAGAGTGAATGTAATGATCAATGAATGCGACCACAAAGTTAAAGTCTAACATACTGTTAATCCAAAAATACATTAGAATAGGGTTAAGGATTTCAATAGGATCGATTTTTATTATTTTATTTTTTATTTCGAATTTTGTTAGGACCGAGAAGCCTCAAACAGGACAACTACAACTCTATCTAGATAGGAAAATATTCGCTCCATTTTTGTTAGGTCTCCTTTTGGAAGAGTATAATTTTTTTAATTTCTATTACTAGGGTAATAAAGTATCTTTGTTATTTATATCAACTTGAATTTTAAGAGTCGTAGATAATGATCATATCTCGATTCTCAGACTGGAAGGTTGTGGGAGGTTATGATCAGACCAGAAAACCCACAAAACTTCTCCTCATTAGAGGAAACGAAGAGGTATAGATTGAATTTTATGCAGGATGGGGGATTTGTTTTAGCCATGCCGTATAGCCTGGGGTATAACGGCGCGACCTTGGGTAACCGATCTGACACCGTAGTTTCGACGCTTTTAGCGTGGCTGGAGCGAGGGTATTCCAGACGGGAGGTCCTGTAAGATTGGCATGTAGGCAGAGATTGCCCAGTTATTCTAGACGAAGTAGTTTCCGTCTATTGAATTTTTTGGTACCAGTTTGATCCCCCATAGCTAGCGGAAGTTTCTTCTAATAAAGGATTCGCCCTGCCATACGTTTTGTTGGAATGAATTCGAGCATAAGACCGATTCGAGAGGCAGAATAAGTAATTATTAGGACCTTCAACGAGTTTAAACTCGTTTCATGATAGGATAAGATTTTAAAGTATTAGTTAACTATAAGGACCGCGAACGAGACGCCAGAACGAGCCAATGAGTCAGAGTTTTAGAAGTGTTGTATTGAGGACAGTAGAATTAAGAGCAGTTATACAGGGAGTAGAATTCTGAAGGAATTTGTAAAAGGAACCAAAATTTAAGATTGATAAAATTCAAACTTATAAGATGTAGATTTATAGGATTCAGGTCAATGAATAGAGAGTATATTAGTAGATAAAAGTAATATGAATTTCTTGGAAGGGAGAGGTAGCTGAACTGTACACACCCCAGAGGCAAGGTAAACGGAGCCACAAACAAAATAGTAGAAATTGATTAGTCGCTCTGCCAAAACAGAAAAGAAATTCTCTTCATACGGTTGTCACCCTAGATTTAAATGGACTGTGTAGTTTAATAGAGGTCTGGGCTATGTTCCATTTGACCAAGATTCTAAATGACGTTCCCATCTGGGTTGAGAGAGTATTGCAATTTGAGGAATCTAACACACAAGAGAGAACCCACCCTCCAGTAGGATCGGGATAGACGAATATTACCCAGTGACCAACTCGTGATTCCAGACTGGATAAGATTGAAACTTAACTGAGATACTAAACCTTGAACCTTCAGCGCACAAATATATATTATGTTTACATTTTCTTTTTCAATATGCTATTATTTTTATATCATATATATTATATTATAGTCATATACTATTCATTTCAACAATTTTATTTTGACATTCATGATATTAATATTTATATTAAATATTTAATTATATATATTTTGTCACCATATATAATCTTGTAGTAGTTTTCTTTTATCATCTATCATGGGATGATTTTTATCATATTTAATCACTATCTGCATGATACGTGTTTTCTTCAATATATATATTATACCCATCATATAACATGGAAGGATTCATTTTATCATTACATATTTCGTGCCTTATTTAATAATTACTTTCACAATTTGTTTTCTGTAACCTTTTTTTTTTTTTATTTAGCAAAAGTCATCATGTCATAGGCTAATCATTATGTACCAAGATATTTCTTTCAGCTAACTATAATTATCCTTTCCTTTGATTGTATATATATATAACTATACCACACGAATGTCTTGATTGGTACGAAAATAAAGATGCTGGCATGTTTTAGGAGTTGGACTAGTCAGTTATTTCTAAACGACTTCTTGGCGCCCAATTTTTTATATATAATATGTAATAGGGAAATGTCCTAACTGTATTGTTAGCAGAAAGAAGGTAGCAATGAATCCAGTACCCCAAGAGGCAAGGATGGGGTTGAGAGGACTTACCACTAGGAAGGCCTACTCCTCAAGACCAAAGAAGAAAGTGGAAGGGTGGTATATATACCCATGAATGGTAAGACAGATGACCTTGCTTACTTCCATACATATGATATGACTGTCCCCAATAACCTATTTTGATAACAGTGTTCTGACAGAATAATAGCACATAAAAAAACCCTTTGCCAGGATGCACAATGCCCACTAATGTTCGGAATAATAAACATCTAGAATAGCATACCATCATTTTGATTAGCCTTATCTTCCCTATAGGTTTCGGTACACCTGACTTCACCTAGTAATGGAAAATGCATTTTGCTAGAAATGGGCCTGCTTTCATAGTAACTGATGAAAGGCAGATGAATAATGAATAGCACAAACGCATTTGTCCATTACTTGGCAGGGGGAGGATTGTTGGGGCACGTTTTTGTAACCATACCCCAACAGAAGGCGTATGTATAATCAAATCAAATGGATACATGGCTTCCCTCCCACATAGACTTACAGACCATTTTTTTGCCCAGAAACTTAGACACTTGGTGACACCAGACTTCCATGCTGAAAGCTGATGCCTGGTAAAGAAGAAGACATCCAGAGACATCCGAGCTGGAAACTGTTGTTTCATATGTACATATATTCCCCTCACCAAAAATTTAGGTAAAGGTGACCAGAAAAAAAAAAAGGAGAAAAATGGAGAAGGAAGATCTCTAAAGACTGAAACTTATAAAATATCCTTCCAGAGAAAGGAAAGCATCACATTACAGTCCAGGTAAAAAGGGCCTGGGTCAATTTTAGCCAAGACGGGGGGGGCGATATATATACCATCCCGAGAAAAAGGGAGGGTTGTATTTCAACCCATGTGGAAAGACGGGGGGCTGGAGTCTGAAATCTTACACTACCGCAGGGGTTGTTTTTCTCTTTAGATTTTTTTTGTTTTGGTAATACTATATGTTCTATTTTGAAGGGGAGAGGCCTGGGGCGTCTATGAAATTGATACTGGAGCCGTTGGCCATTTTGATTGGTGTTTCTTTCGGCGAATGAAAATGGAGAATGAGATGATATAAAAGAAGGTTCTTTGCCAAAAGGAAAAAGATTCGATCGGAGTCGCTCAGTGAGAAGGACGATTTTTAGACGGGCCTGAGACGTAGAGGAGACCAGACCTTTGCCGGCACTTTCGAGAAAAGGTAAGCCATTTGTCATTATGACTTAGCGCCTTCCCCCCCCCCTTTTTGTGTAGTAGCCAACCTAGATTTCGCATGGGCCCTAACGGGCTATAAAGTAACTTCAGGTCACCTCTATCTAAATTTTACTATGTAAATAGCATATCTCGTCAGTATAGACATGTTCCCAAATTTTAAGATATTTAAATAAATATCTAGAGAAATTTTCTTGTTTCCTCTGTTACCTATTTCATACATAATTTGCTTTATGGTGATATTCCAACTGTTTAAATGAAATGTTGTATGTTTATTACCTATTTGAAGGGAATGTTACTAATAATCAAGTCTCCCATAAATTACCGGCCACATACATTGCCGCGAGTGTCTGTGTTTCAGTGTTTTATAGATTGCCCAATTTAATAACGATTTCATGGGTTGTCTGATAATATTGTATAATAGTGTCGCGGCTGTTTCCATCTTTAGACCATTGTTCTGACAATATTATATGCTCGATCCTTGCTTTAGCTCAACTCTTAATCAATTACAGAGTTTTTCCCCCCTTTTTTTTATTTATTTTATTTATCCTGTTTGCATAAATTGCATTACATGTGATGATGTAAAGACATATGCCGATAGTGCATCACTGACAGCTGTGCTGCTATTATACAACATTAAGGTCTTGCTGCGGGTTATATACATGGGGTTGTTGGCCTAATTTGCTATATATATATATATACTTAAGTAAGGAAACTTTTAATAAGTCACATTGTGTATCCTCCCTTTTCAACTATCTAAACCAGGGAACGCATCAATTTCAGCTGAACGCATTGCGCCAAAAGTGAAAAAAAAAAATGCATTATTTTACTTTTGGAAATTAAAATAGCCAAATATTGTTGCTTTATAAATCAATTATCATAGAAGTGACAATAATGAACCATTTTATGTATTTGTGGAAAAATTATTAAGCTATTTTAAAAATAGAATTGGTGATTATACAATGGATAACTCCAACGAGATACTCAGCAGTGCCTTTGAACTAAGTCTCTTTATTTTATTTACGAGGCATGTGGAGTTTAACTTTTTATGAAGTGGCACCGAGAATGGTAAGCTTTGATTACTAATTCCTAGGAGGTTGGTTGCCTGTAATCGCCGACTTTGTAATGCTGGGCAGTTGAAATGGAGGTATTCTATGTTATGGTCTTGTTTTTGTCATGGAGAAAATATGATCTTTTAAAAATATCTTTGCGAAGTCTCTTCCTCTCTACCATGTCCATTCAGAATGGATGTATAAGTGAGTTCATGCTTTATGTTTGAATGTGTTACGCAAACTTTGACTTTAATCATCATAGATGCTGACGTCACTACAATGACGTAACTTCCAACGACTACCTTCAACCTTGCTGATGTTTACCGCTAACTTGTTTTAACAATATATGTGTTCGTGTTCGTTTAAAAAAAAAATAAAGGGTGATCGACTGAAAGGAAAAACAATGGGGGAAATAAATGCACACTTGCGCAGTATAATAAAAGAGGATTTATTTTAAAGATTAAAAACAAAAGGGATAAAAACTATTATACTTATATAAAGAAAAAAGGTTAAGCTAAATTATACTTATATCTATGGAATTATGTATAAAAAAATAAACAAGGTTAAGCAAAAAAGAAAATAAAAAAATTAACTAATCTCAGGGAAGGAAGACAAAAATAAATGGCGGGGGGTGTCGAGCGTTTGTTTACACAGTACCTCGTGGCAGCACCGTCGCAGGTTTGGCTTGGCTTGGCTTGTCTTGTGCGATGTCCAATTGTCGCGACTCGTTGGTTGTCTAAGTGTCTTTTCCGCTCTCAAGTTGCTGCTTGAGGGATACTCCAATGCGTTCTCTCCGTCCACAAGACGCTGCTTGCAGGATAGCTTGACGTCTTTCCTTCCACAAGACGCTGCTTGCAGGATAGCTTGACGTCTTTCCTTCCACAAGACACTGCTTGCAGGATAGCTTGACGTCTTTCCTTCCACAAGACGCTGCTTGCAGGATAGCTTTTAGACGTCCCTCCGTCTGGCAAGGGAACTCAACTTTCCCCTCCGCTTCTAACAAGGGAATCCTGCCAACTGACCAAAAAAAGAATGTAACATGACGCTCCGTCGTCTCCGCCCACGCCGACCTTTGCCCTCGGTCGGTCCAAGCTGGGGCTATCTATAGATATAGATGTCTTGCTCGTTGTCTCCCTTCACCTAAGACCTTCTTTCTATGTACAAAGTAAAAGAACGGTAAAATAGTTTTAACAATATGTAATGGAACAAGTCGTTCCTTAAATAAATATATATTTGTTTATATCTAAAGGGATGTCCTCGTAACTACAACATACGTGAGTACCATAACAACTAGAAATCTTCATAAAGCATAATCGTATTTTGCTAAGCCTATATCAATTTGGTAGCAGTGCGTTGTTTGGGCGCGCGAATTGGACTAACCGCCAATTGATCCATTTAAATCAAAAAGAAATTAAATAATTGGAGTAACCGCCAATTTAGAAAGAAAAAATTGAATAAAAATGGATACATTTAACTTAGCAAAAATCGAACAGTTAACAGAAAATAACTATACAACGTGGTCCATGAAAATGGAAGCAATTCTAGATTCAAAAGATCTCTTCGAGGACGTAATTGTTAATGACGAGCCAGATTTTACAAATAATAAACTAGAATATGATATTTGGAAGAAAAAGAATCGGGAAGCATACAGCCTAATAATAATGTCACTTTCGGATGACTTAACAATCATCTTTCGAGGCGATAAAAGGGCCAAAAGAATTTGGTACGACATAAAGAAAAGGTTTGAAGGATCTCTAGAAAATAAAAGGATAGACCTAATGTTGGATCTAGCCAGACTAAAATTGAACCCAAATGAAAATGTTAACATGTATTTTGTACGAGCACAGAAACTGGCACAAGAGATCACCCAGCTAGGAAAGACTGTAACAGAAAGAGAACTTGTACGATACATTGTTGAAGGACTCACACCTAACTTTGACACGATCGCAGCAGCACTGTCAATAAACAGAGAAATCTCCTTACCAGACTTGAGACAAGCTCTACTGGATTTCGAGAAGAAAAGACAGGACAGAAGCAAAAATCATGAAAATGCTTTCAGATCATCAGGCAACCAATTCAAAGAAAAGTCATGCTACATTTGCAAAAGAAAAGGACATTTCAAGAAAGACTGTTGGTTCAACCCTAACAACAAAGGAAATCAAAATAAAACAACAAACAGAAATAACATGGCCAGTACAAGGAACTACCATAAAGGACAAAAACAAAACAAAGACACAGCCAGATCAGCAATCCAAGAACGAACGGAGGAACCATCCCAACGAAGAGACTCCACTTCAGAATACGCACTACATGCAAGCACAAGGGAGGAACACCCGACGACTCAGGACGTGTGGATAATTGATTCTGCGTGCACAAGCCACATGACTTCCCATGGTGATTGGATCGAGCACAAGACGGAGGAGAGAAGAAGCATACAAGTGGCAGAAGAAGGGAGGCACATCGAATCTGCCTCATCAGGATTAATCCAAGCTACTGTACAAGGTAAGGACAAACTTAACAACGCTGTAACCCTGCATAATGTCCTCCATGTACCACACCTGAAAGGAAATCTAATGTCCATTCCAAGCGTAGTAAGAAGAGGGAACTCTGTTCTTTTGAACTCTGAAGGAGCATACATATACTCTTCTGATGACAAGCTAATAGGAACAGGCAACTTTGATGGTAACATGTACACATTGAACCTATCACGTTTACCTGAAGCAACTCATGTTCCAAATGAACATTGTTTGATTTCAAAGGACAATTCTAGGACTGCATGGCACAGAAGGTTAGGGCATCCTAGTGACAACAAATTAGACCTGATTTTGAAGAACAATCTTCTAAAAGGCTTGAACTCTATAAATGGTACCCTTGATCAATGTGATGCTTGCTCCTTGGGAAAATGACCAAAGTACCCTATGTTCACACAGATAGCAATCAGGAAAGCTACCCCTTTGAAGCCATTTATGTCGATCTCTGTGGTCCAATGAGAATAAACTCCTTGGGCGGAAGTAAATATTTCTTGACCATCGTAGATGGATTTTCTAGGAGAATATTTGTAGAATTTCTCAAAGATAAACTCTCAGCAGCAGAAGTTTTGAAGAAGTTTATTGTAAAGAGAGAAAACGAGCTAAACTCAAAACTAAAACGACTTAGAACAGATAACGGAACAGAATTTATCAATAAAAACCTTGAAACCTTCATAGAATCCAAAGGAATTAAACATGAACTAACTACACCGTACACCCCAAGAAGCAATGGGAGAGTTGAAAGAGCTAACAGAACACTATTAGACAAAGGCCGAACACTTCTGGCAGACTCCCAATTACCCCTACACTTCTGGGCAGAAGCTGTCAATACAGCTGCATATCTGTACAATCTAACTCCCACAACTAATGACCCAGGCACTACCCCTATGGAAAAATGGAAAGGTAAAAAGCCATCCGTCTCTCACATCATGAGATTTGGTTGTGAAGTCTTCTATAAACTCGAGAATCATCAAAGACACAAACTAGAAGCTAAATCTAAGAGAGGAATATTTGTAGGCTATTCAAGATGCAGAAGAGCTTATCGAGTATTTGATATCTCAGCGAGAGTCATTCTTGAAACCGCAGACATTCACTTCAGAGAGAACAATAATATCATCTCGGAAGAAAAACAAAATGATAATAATACGGACACTGACACATATTTCTTCATTCAGGAGGATGAACAACTGAACAATCATGTTCTATCAGATGTTGATATTGAAGAGCCAGCACCAGATACCATGGTCAACAGACAGACAGAGTCAAGTGAATCAGACAGACCACAAAGAACTCGAACAATACCTAAAAGATTCGATGACTACGTTCTGGCTACTACGAATGAAACCATTCCGAAAGACTATGAAGAAGCCATCGCATGCGAAGACAAGAAACATTGGGAGAACGCAATGCTTGAGGAAATACAGAACATGTACTCGCATCAAGTATGGGAACTGGTACCTAGACCTGTAAACGCTAAAGTTGTCAAAAGTAAATGGGTGTTCAAAATATCTAAAGACCAAGAAAACAAAACTTACAAAGCTAGACTTGTTGCAATGGGATACAACCAAATCCCAGGAAGAGATTACAACGAAAGTTTCAGCCCTGTAATTAAAAATGCCACCCTCAGGACTATTTTGTCAATGGCAGCAACAAAAGATTCAGTCATTAAACTATTTGATGTAAAAGCAGCCTATCTAAATGGAAACATTGAAAATACAATATTCATGGAACAACCTGCTGGATTTGTCCAAGACAGAAACAAAGTTTGCAAACTCAACAAAAGTATTTACGGTCTACCTCAATCCGGAAGATCGTGGTATGAGAAATTCAGTCAAGTACTTCATGACTGTGGACTGGAAAAACTTAAATCTGATCCTTGCCTATTTAAATGGAAGAATGAAGACAAATACTTCTATGTAGGGATATATGTGGATGACTTTATCACTGTCTCAGATTCTGAAGATACCTCAGACAGATTCATCAATAAATTGAGACATCACCTGGAAATAAAGGATGTAACATGTAAAGGCATGTTTTTGGGAATCAAGATCATACAAGACAAGGAGGGAATTTCGCTACAGCAAAGCCACTATGTACAACAAATATTGCAGAAATATGGAATGGAAAATTGTAAGGAAGTTCCAACACCAGGTTCCAAAGAAATCAATTTGGACAATCATATTGAAGATGACAATTGTGATCAGCACACTTACCAAGAAGCCCTTGGAATGCTAATGTTTCTAGCTGTTAACACCAGACCCGACATCGCTTACATCACTAGCAAACTTTCACAGTACTCCAGACAACCAAAACAGATGCACTGGACAGCAATCAAAAGAGTGATGAGATACCTACGAGGAACAATTGACCTAGGAGTGAAATTTGAAAGAGGGAAGACTGGAATCCTGAAGTCCTACACCGATGCCAGCTGGTCGACCACTCATGATGGAAAATCCTACGGCGGATATGTATTGAAGCTCGGCGAAGCAACTATAGACTGGAAAAGTAGTAAACAACCACTCGTCGCCCTCTCCACAATGGAAGCGGAAATGATAGCTGCTTGTGAAAGCTGCTGTCAAATCAAGTGGATAATAAACCTGTTACGAGAGCTGGAAGAATGGAATTTCATGGAAAAACCAACTGCGATCTATACAGACAGTCAGTCATTGATCAACTGGATCTCCAGCCCTAAACAAAGCAGTCGCTGTAGACATATCAACAGAAAGTACCACTTCTTAAGAGACTGTTATGAATCCAGAGACATCTGCCTTCTGTACAAGCCATCCCAGGACCTGGAGGCGGATATCTTCACAAAGGACCTATCCCGAGACCAGATGAAGAAACACCTGGAGAGCCTCAGCATCGTGGGAATAAAGCCAAAGTAAGGAGGGAATTGTTACGCAAACTTTGACTTTAATCATCATAGATGCTGACGTCACTACGATGACGTAACTTCCAACGACTACCTTCAACCTTGCTGATGTTTACCGCTAACTTGTTTTAACAATATATGTAATGGAACAATCGTTCCTTAAATAAATATATATTTGTTTATATCTAAAGGGATGTCCTCGTAACTACAACATACGTGAGTACCATAACAACTAGAAATCTTCATAAAGCATAATCGTATTTTGCTAAGCCTATATCAGAATGAAAATAAGTTGCCCTAGAGTACCAGAAAATCGCCTAATATTTCTGATTGATAACTCTTCAACCTAAAATCAAGTTTAACTGTGTGAAAACTGTCTTCTTTTTTTATTCTAAAATAAGGATATATTTTATCTCTCCATGTTTTTATGCTTAATCCAAAATATAATAGGTTTAATAAAAATTTAAATATATGTAAGAGAGAAAGCGCCAGTCAGAATCAATTCTAAAATAAGGCTTTATATATCAAGAAATGAATAAATTAATATGTATGTGATAATAACAATAATGTAAAACCTTAGCTGCTTTGGCTCCAAACGTCTTCGCAATTTCTCTCTTTCTCTATATATATATATATATATTAATTAAATACTTGCCCATTACTTTTTCTGAACAGCTTAGCAAATTTTTCTGGCTTCTTATAGCTATATAAGAAGCTATACAGAAAAATGAATAGTAACCCTTTTAAAAATTTTAATTTAGAATTAATTATAGATTATTGGGCTAAATTACCTTAACAAGGTCCAAAAATGGTGATGATGATAATATATTTGAACAATTTGGGATAACTTTGCGCAATATATAATTGAGAAATAATTGCTGTCAGAGAGGCAATTGTGCAAAATAAGCAATTTTTATACAAAATATAAACCTCAGATACATATAAAAATGTGAAATGTGCAAATGGCTATTCAAAATATTTCTAACAAATTTTAATGGAACCTTTTTAAAGGGAATTATTTCTATTTAAAACTATCATTTTTTGGATTTCGAAATTCAGATTCTATTCAAGCATACTTTTTATTAATCATAGATAATATCTCCATAGTAAAATTGAAGAACCAGAAATTTTTTCTTTATAGAATTATTCAATACTAGAATAATGTCCCCCTGTGGAGTCCACTTCTGCGACCCCCACAAAGCTCACCCACAATACCTCATAGAAAGCTGGTGGACAATGATGAAGCTGCCTCGACAAGAACGGAAGTGGACTGGACGTCGAGCATTCATCATTGTCAAACCAACCGATCTCTTCACCTTTCTTTTATTACTTATTTTTGTAATGTATATAATTTATTATATTATAATAAATTTCCTCTTTTTTTTAAATAACTAATCAGCTATTTTTTGTTTTAATATTTTCAAATAATATTCGTTAATTAAAATATTATTTTGAATAATAATTTTTAATTATAATTTAATTTTTTATTTTATTTTACGCGAAATTTTCGCGGTAGCCCGCTAATTTTTCACCCTGAGCGAGTGTTAGGTTTTAGCATGAAGCTGGCAGGGGAGGATAGTCTCCCAGAATAACTCTAAATGAAGAATAATGTTAGATCGGGATCCATTCCGATGAAGGGTTTCACGGTAGGAACTTCTGAGGGATAGAAAGGGAAAAAGGTGTTATAAAATATGATAGAGAGGTTATAGAAAGATGATGATAAAAGGATAATTGAGAGATGATAATTGAAAGATGATGAAAGATGATTGAAAATGATATAAATATATAGAAAGATGATTGAAATATTATAATAAAACGATGAATTATGAATTAAAGATAATATAAAGATGATGACAAATGTAAGTAAGATTATAGAAGGTTAATAGAAAGAGAATAGAAAAATGATAGAATGAGGGTATAATTAACGTTGAAAGAGAGGTAGTTACTGACTCTTCTATTGTCTTCATAGAGCAAGTTTGGCTCTTTGACTTGTAGTATTCATAGAGCAAGTTTGGCTCTTTGACTTGTAGTATTCATAGAGCTTTCGTTTTGGCTTTGGCTTAGTGGCCAATATTGTAAATATTGATTGTATAAAATATGCACTGAGAGATTGAATAAGCCGATTTGCCTGAAGTGCAGTGACTGTATGCAATACCTTGTGTAAATGGTGAGTATGCAGTGAAACATGTACCAGTTCATCTAAAATTATTAAGTCTTTGGTTATATTAAATAACAAATTTATAGTCTCCTAGTCAGTCACAGATTTTTTTTTTTGAGATTTCAGAACTTTTTTTTTTTTTCAGAAAGTTTTCAGAGTTTTTTTTTTTGTCATTTTTTTATGTCAAGTTTTAGTGTCAAGATAGGATTGGAGTGAGAGATGAGTTCAACAGTATTTTTTTAAAAGCTTGCTAGTGGAGGTAAATAATAATAGAGTGAGATGATTGTTGCTTCTACTCAAGAAGCCAAGTTCTTTCAATTAAAGATTGATGAAGCATAAAATCTTAGTCAATTCCATCTATGCCTTGGAACAGTGTTGGGTAGCCTGAAGCCCTCTAATTTGACATGTCCAAGGTATGAACGTGTATTGGCTAATTAATGAGTGCAGAAATATCAATGAGAAGCTTTAATTTTGGGAGCTGAAGAGGAGGTAGATAGATCTCAGCCAAGGGACAGAGAGAAGATGCTGATGATAGGATGAGTTCAGCTGGAAATATACCAGTTTTAATATAGAGTGGTGGATACCAGAAACTCTATAATGCGTTCAACGTTAAAAATGGGTACAGCCCTGTCAACAGCAGATACCAGGATAAGAGCAGCAAGCAAACCAACATAAAGTAGTTCCCGGAAGGTTGGCGAGATATCAGAAGTTCTCTTCTTCAGGAATGAAGACAAAAACTGGTAGTTTCATATGGCTATCAACGTAACACATGACAAATATTTACAAGATTCTATCTTTTTAACAAAATCAATAAGCTATCCAGGGCTACACAGGTATATTTTAACTATTATATTATAATAGTTAAATCTATAAAAATATATTTTTAATTAAAAAGACATATATTGGATCAAAATATCATTTATTTTACCAATATTTCAGTTATCGTAAAGATAGAGGTTGCCTGGCCGGCATTCATATTGTCGCGCGTGACCCCTCCGGTTCTTTGCGTTGACGCCGCTTCTTCCTTCGTGGATCATCTGCCCGGGCTCCCGTTGCTCTTCTTTGTATCTCCTCCCCGCAGGCCACCCGAAGACGTCCAGAAGAGCAGCAGCAACGATGATGATGATGGCGGCGTTGGCGAGAGTAACGACAGCAGGCGGCACCAAGACATAAACACTACTTTTATTACGATGTACTAGAGCGCCATCTGTTATCAAATTATAAAACTATTTTAGAGGCGTAATATTCTTTTTAAAATAAAACAATTTCTACTGTCCTTACTGCGATGGAAAAATTAAAGGGAGGGCCTGGCTCATCAGTGGTGAACCCTCCCAGCGGTTTCGCCAGTTTAATCTACCATGCCGCTGTTATATTGCATTTTTGGAACTTCCTTTTATAGGTGACTGTTGTAAGACTCTTGGAATGGGTATTTTAGAAGAACTATGGACATAAGCTTTTAGGACAGCAGAATTAAATATAATTATAAATATATAATATGCTTCGAGCAATCGCTCTTCCGCAAAAATCAAATTGTGTCTTTTATTAGAACTTTTATTGTCATCCACTACTAAACATTACATTTAAATTGAATAACAAACAATGGGTATTTACATTATGTTACATCCTGGGACCAACATAAAAGTGTATTTACAATCATATACCCCAGGAAACAGGACCACAGCAGTCGGCGATTCCCACATCAGTTAGAGAAGCGCAACAGGCGAAAGCGCCATCTATTGGCGGAGGTTGTAGTCATTTGGAGGCCTTACACGCGACAATATTTATATGAAAAATAGACACTTCGGCCAGTAAGAGGCTTACTGGCCGAAGTGTCTATTTTTCATATAAATATTTCAGTTGGCAGAACGCCAACCTTTATCAAGGTATTATAACATATTAATGTGTGTCTAAGTTATGTTATAATTGGCTGGAAGTGGTACTTCTAGGTCTCCTTTTGAAGGGCATATTGGCCCGAGAAAGCTAGAGAAATACAAAATAGAGAAACCTGGATTGCTTGTTGGTTTTGTTAAATTGTAAAGGCAGAGGGATGAATATGTATATATTATCTTTTCATAGGCCGATGAGAAAGTGCTTTGTCTATTTATATCATCAATTCTATATTTTAGCATAAAATATTAAAATATTGGTAAAAAATATATTTAAAAAATAAGATGAGACTAGAAGATGCTCTCAGTGGTTGTATCTCTCCACCAAGACAATCTATAACTGAGGATCTTTGTTTATTTATAGTCTTACTTTTTTATCTTCGAGGACTCGGGGCTGAGTCTCTATAAGACAAACTGTTTCAATAAAGTTGTAGAAATGTTGATGGCAGTTTAAATATATTTAAATTAATCCTCCCTTTGGCTTGACGAGTTCTAGTCTAACTGAGAGTCTGTGGACAAGTGGGTAACACCCTCGATTCCCAACAGTCATGAACTGGGATTGAATCCCGCGTTAACATTTTGTTTAATATGTGAATAACCTTCACATTCATTGTTGTAAATATCATAAACTAGGTTGTTCTTGTTGAGCGGTTGAGTGGGTAACACCCTCGATTCCCGACAGTCATGAACTGGGATTGAATCCCACGTTGACATTTGTTTTAATATGTGAAAAACTTCTTATTTATTGTTGCAATTATCATAAACTAGGTTGTTCTTGTTAAGCGGTTGAGTGGGTAACACCCTCGATTCCCGACAGTCATGAACTGGGATCAAATCCCACGTTGACATTTTGTTTTAATATGTGAAAAACTTCTCATTTATTGTTGCAATTATCATAAACTAGGTTGTTCTTGTTGAGCGGTTGAGTGGGTAACACCCTCGATTCCCAACAGTCATGAACTGGGATTGAATCCCGCGTTAAAATTTTGTTTAATATGTGAATAACCTTCACATTCATTGTTGTAAATATCATAAACTAGGTTGCTCTTGTTGAGCGGTTGAGTGGGTAACACCCTCGATTCCCGACAGTCATGAACTGGGATCGAATCTCGCGTTAACATTTTGTTTAATATGTGAATAACCTTCATATTCATTGTTGTAAATATCATAAACTAGGTTGCTCTTGAAACTCTTCCGGTGTACAACTTATGAATAGCAGTACCCCCACCTACACCCATTTCAACTCCTTCTGCCCCATAGTACACAAAATTAACATCGTTAAAACACTCACCAGGCGCCTTCACACACACTGCTCTCTACCCATCTTTAAAACCACAGAAAAGGCCCGTATCATCTCCCATCTCACCGCCGCCTCCTATCCACTAACATTCATTAATAAACATACCTATTCTCCCGCTCCCTCCAATCCTCCCCCAGTCTTCAGGACTACCTGCATGTTGCCCTATTCTCCCTTAACAGTTAGTATCTCCCGTCTCATCAGGCCATTTGGCATTCGCACCTTTTTCATTAATACCCCCAGTATCCACTCACTTCTCCGACACCCCATTACAAAAACTGGTACCCAACTCAGTCCTCTGGATTCTTCTGGGGCGGTCTACTCTGTCTCATGCGAACATTGTTCCGCCACTTATGTGGGTGAGACAGGTAGAACCGTCGCCATTAGAATGTCAGAACACACCCGCAACATTAATAACAACGACCCACGTTCCCTCATCTATCAGCATGTTGCATCCACTGGCCACTCTTTTAATACCAACCACCCCACTATCCATTACCGTAACATACCCAACCTACACCAAAGATTAATGTTAGAATCCATAGTATCCACCAAACTTAAAAGCATAAATAGAAAAATAGAAATTCCTGAAATTTATGATATTTTTGTTTCAAGTTAATCTATTCCTTTTTTACATAGTTAAAAAATCTAGTATACAACATCTTATTACCATATCAATACAATAGTTACTTATTAAAAATTAAAAATTCTTACTGCTAAGTTATAAAAATTCTTTATTATGTAAATCATCCCTTGTATATAGGTCGGTCTCTCGCCTTAATTTCTGTCAAACCTGTAGAAGGGCGTTTGCCCGAAAGCTTGTAACGTTTACAAATAAAAGATACCTATCTTCCATTTAATGATACGTTTATTCATAAGTTGTACACCGGAAGAGTTTCAAGTTTTTACTATTAATCAATTGAGTTTAATTTAATCTTCGTATTTATTATGGCTCTTCCTAGAGGCGAAATCGACAGATACAAGTTCCTCATCCACAAGAAATCCCTTCAACTCGCCAAATGGCGTTGCCATTTAAAGTTCAACTAGCTATGTGAAAGGCTTGTGTTTATCCCTCCATCCCTCCGTGTAAAGGATCCTGTTGGAAACCCCTTCTCAGCAGAACTTATAAGAAGAATCCAATGGCAACTCTTACGGGCAAGAACTAAAGGTTGCCTTTCCCAAATTAGATTCCTCACCAAATCAATCAAAGGGCTGATATGCCTAACCTCCCAAAACGTTCATGAATCTGATCTCACAGCTCTCATAGAAAGAACCACCTCAGATATTAAGGTACAAGACCGAAGTATACAGCTTAGACACGATAAAAAGCTAGCGTTCTGGTCCCAAAAATACTCCTTCCCACTCGGTCACAAGTATGCCAACCCCGAGGCTTCCAACAACATCATCAATCTGTCTAGCGTAACCCTCACCCCTGCTGAAAACAGTCTCCTCTCTAAAGGCCTCAAATATCGACTTCCCGCCAAACCCGATATACCCAGGATCATCAGTGGAATAGAGGCCTCCGTTAAGAATCATAACCATCAAGACAGATGCGCCATCAGAAATCATGTATCCCGGGTACTCCAGAGACCTCTCCCCCCACCCCCAAATTCCCAAACTGAATCCAAGGCCCTCCGCAGACTAATGAAACAACGTTCAATTGTCATAAGCAGATCAGATAAGGGCACTGACACCGTAATCCTAGACCGATCTTCGTACCACACCAAAATCTTGGAAATATTGCAGGACACAGCCACTTTTTCTCAAATTTCCGCACAAGAGAGCACAATAGCACTAAAAACCTTCAAGTCCTCTCTCAACCGAATGAAAAGATCCAGTCTCATCTCAACGGAGGAACACAAATCCTTTATCACTAATCTCCCCAATGGTACCTACATCTACGGCCTTCCCAAGGTCCACAAACCTTCTGTCCCTCTGCGCCCTATCATTGCATATCACCTCTCTCCCGCCTACCCCCTAGCTAAGTACCTCTCAAATTATCTCTCACCTCTTTTAAACAACAATAGAAGTAATCTCACAGTTTCCAGCACCCCCACACTCATTCAAGAAATAACCGGCCTACACCCCCCCCCCAAAACTTCACCATGTGTTCATTTGACGTTTCATCCCTATACCTCAGTCTCCCCCATCACCTGATAATTGACAGCCTCAACCAATTTTTGGTTTCCATTAACACAGATCCCGTCAAGACCAACTCTATCACATCCCTCTCACAGATATGCTTAAACATGAGCACCTTTACCTTTGACCATATCCATTTCAAACAGATAAGGGGATCGCCTATGGGAAGCCCCCTCTCCTCCATAGCTGCTGAGCTGGTTATGACCAGAATAGATAAATGGGTCTGCAACCTCCATTGTGATGACATTCTATTCTGGCGACGATATGTCGATGATATCCTTTGCATCTGTAAAACCGACCTTGAAGAAACCATCCTGTCCACTCTCAACAGCTACAACCCTAACCTCTCGTTCACCATGGAAAAAGAACAGGGACACATCATTCCCTTCCTAGACATCTTAATCATACGTACCCCGGCATCATTCCACACCACAGTATACTACAAGAATAGCAGTACCCCCACCTACACCCATTTCAACTCCTTCTGCCCCATAGTACACAAAATTAACATCGTTAAAACACTCACCAGGCGCCTTCACACACACTGCTCTCTACCCATCTTTAAAACCACAGAAAAAGCCCGTATCATCTCCCATCTCACCGCCGCCTCCTATCCACTAACATTCATTAATAAACATACCTATTCTCCCGCTCCCTCCAATCCTCCCCCAGTCTTCAGGACTACCTGCATGTTGCCCTATTCTCCCTTAACAGTTAGTATCTCCCGTCTCATCAGGCCATTTGGCATTCGCACCTTTTTCATTAATACCCCCAGTATCCACTCACTTCTCCGACACCCCATTACAAAAACTGGTACCCAACTCAGTCCTCTGGATTCTTCTGGGGCGGTCTACTCTGTCTCATGCGAACATTGTTCCGCCACTTATGTGGGTGAGACAGGTAGAACCGTCGCCATTAGAATGTCAGAACACACCCGCAACATTAATAACAACGACCCACGTTCCCTCATCTATCAGCATGTTGCATCCACTGGCCACTCTTTTAATACCAACCACCCCACTATCCATTACCGTAACATACCCAACCTACACCAAAGATTAATGTTAGAATCCATAGTATCCACCAAACTTAAAAGCATAAATAGAAAAATAGAAATTCCTGAAATTTATGATATTTTTGTTTCAAGTTAATCTATTCCTTTTTTACATAGTTAAAAAATCTAGTATACAACATCTTATTACCATATCAATACAATAGTTACTTATTAAAAATTAAAAATTCTTACTGCTAAGTTATAAAAATTCTTTATTATGTAAATCATCCCTTGTATATAGGTCGGTCTCTCGCCTTAATTTCTGTCAAACCTGCAGAAGGGCGTTTGCCCGAAAGCTTGTAACGTTTACAAATAAAAGATACCTATCTTCCATTTAATGATACGTTTATTCATAGGTTGCTCTTGTTGAGCGGTTGAGTGGGTAACACCCTCGATTCCCGACAGCCATGAACTGGGATTGAATCCCGCGTTAACATTTTGTTTAATATGTGAATAACCTTCACATTCATTGTTGTAAATATCATAAACTAGGTTGTTCTTGTTGAGCGGTACCTAATAAAGTGATTTTGGAACAAGAACAACTAGTCTAACTGGAATTGATTTACAGTTAAACCTGTCTATAGCACCCCCTCTAAATAACGTCTTTCTCTCTATAGCGCTCGAATTTAAATACGTAGTACGATGCGATTTACATTAAAAGTGACCTGTTTATTGCACTCCCTCTCTATAGCACCCTATTTTGGTGAGTCCCAAGAGGGGGCGCTATAGGCAGGTTTAACTGTATTTACATAGTGTCTCCATTAAAGTGAGGTTTTAAAGTACAAACCTGAGATTTTCCTATAAACTGTAGTTGTTGGAGTGAACTCGAGTCGGTCACAAAGCCACAACACCAGATTTTCCTAAATTTCTATTCTCAATTGCTATTAATTTTTCTGGCAATTGAAATCTATCTGTTTGTTTTATATGTAGTTACACTCGTGGACAAAACAAAAGGAAGTTGTTACCTTTCAGCATGTATATCGGGATTCAGACAATAACTCTGAAAGATATTACAGTGACCTTTATTGAAGAAACACTATATACACTCATAGACAAAACTTAAGGAAGTTGTACCTTTTAGCATGTATATCGGGATTCAGACAATAACTCTGAAATATATTAGAGTGACCATTATTGAAGAAACACTATATACACTCATAGACAAAACTTAAGGAAGTTGTACCTTTTAGCATGTATATCGGGATTGAGACAATAACTATGAAAGATATTACAGTGACCTTTATTGAAGACACACTATATACACTCATAGACAAAACTTAAGGAAGTTGTACCTTTTAGCATGTATATCGGGATTCAGACAATAACTCTGAAAGATATTACAGTGACCTTTATTGAAGACACACGAGATAACCAAGTGTGAACCAAATTGCCTTTGACTTCTTGAAATAAAGATAGATAAGGGACGATATCAAAGACTTTCCACTTCCTTAAGTTTTGTCCATGAATGTATATGACAAATAATTAAGATTATATAAGAATATAAATTCCTAAAATGAGACGAAATAAAAATATTAAATACATAATTTTAGGATGCATTAGCGTGCCATCTGTATTCAAAAATTTAAACTATTTGTTGCGTGAACGTTTCTTTTTTTTTTTTTTTAATTAAATAAATATGAAAAATTTCTTCTTTTCCTTTACAACAACGATCAAATACACTAATATATAAAATAATTGATAAAATTCATAAATATTGTAGCGTAGTAATAGATGGCTAGATAGATCAAAATGATAAAGTAAAAGATATTATTAATACAAAGCAATAACGCGCTATCTATATATAACGAATGAATACATTAAGACGCGAATGTTTCTTTTCACAAATAAATCAAACTTCTACTATCCTTACTGCGATGAAAAAATATTGGGAGGTCTTGGCCCATCAGTGGTGAACCCTCCCAGCAATGTTTGTGGAAGAGCATTGCTCGATGCAAATATTTTAATGTAATTCTACTGTACTAAAAGCTTATGTCAATAGTTTGCTTAAAACACCATTTCTAAGAATTCACCCTTCAATGTAGCATATAAAAGCAGAATGATCCAATACAGTATTAGAGCTCTAAAGAAGCTGTCTGGTAGATTAAATTGGCGAAACCGCTGGGAGGATTCACCACTGATGAGCCAAGCCCTCCTAATATTTTTTCATCGCAGTAAGGACAGTAGAAGTTTGATTTATTTGTGAAAAGAAACATTCGCGTCTTAATGTATTCATTCGTTACAAAAGATATTATATTTATTACGACTAGGCGACTAAAATTTAACTAATCAAAAAACTATATACAGCTAGATATATATATATATATATATATATATATATATTAATAACCCAGGTTCTTGGAGCGCAGAGCGCCAACTACCCGGGGAGTCCAGCTCACTAGTATGGACTAGTGTTAAGCGCTTTTACTCGCGTCCTGTTTTGATTGCTGAGTTGAACCAGTTGACCAGGAATTTCCATGCTGAAGTTAGGTCTGGGAGTCTGGCCATAGATCTAGGATTGAGGTGGGTCAGTCCAAGCAGGATAGCTGTTTGTATCCTATGCCTTAGGAATGCTGGACAGCTGAAGAGAAGATGATCGACTGTCTTTGGCTCTTCTGAACAGTGGATGCAGGTAGGGTCTGTTTCGGGATGTACACGTGTAATGTCTGCCAGTACATGGCCATGGCCTGTGAGAATGGTGGTGGGGGCCTCTCTGTGGCGGATTTTTGGTAGAAATTTGAGGAGAAGGCTTGGAGTGGCAGCAATTCTCCTGAGGGATCTGGTCGAATGGTCTTGGGAATATACTACAGTCCATGATGATAGAGCAGTCTTACGTGTTAGGTTTCGAGCATGAGTTTCAAGGCAGGGTGGAGTATGAATATGGTAGGACAGAAGTAGCGGCAATTTTCGCTGTACTGTCTGCTAGTTCATTGCCATTGATTCCAGTGTGTCCCAACACAGCTGATGTAAGGAGCTCTGTTAAGGACTTTTATTATATTCGCCACTAGCGATGTTCGTGTTGGTCCCGAGGAGCAGATAGCTGCTAAAGCGGATCTACAGTCCGAGGCAATGGTCACGGCTGTTTTGGTTGGACTATTATCCGCGTTTTGAGCTGCCCAGAGAATTGCTAAGAGTTCAGCTTGAAAGGCAGTGCAGTCTGGGTGAAGCCGCAGGAGAACTGGCTGATGTTCTTGGGAAGGGAAGATGATTGCAGCACCAATGCCTGAATCACTTTTTGATCCATCTGTGAAAATTAGTGGCGTTGTTACCTCTTCTAGGGTCAAACTGAAGGAAAGGGGTCGTCTGAATGGGGGGTATGGCAGCGCAGCAGGTCCTGGCTTCGTAGTTCCCCTCCTTTATCTCCTTTAGGAAAGCCAGCCGGGCCTGGATGATGA
Source organism: Cordylochernes scorpioides (assembly GCA_030710605.1). Taxonomy (NCBI): domain Eukaryota; kingdom Metazoa; phylum Arthropoda; class Arachnida; order Pseudoscorpiones; family Chernetidae; genus Cordylochernes; species Cordylochernes scorpioides. Next base: position 60,321,167 of record CP092882.1, read on the forward strand.
TGAAGTCAAGAAGGGGACTGCCTGTCAGGGATATGGCTGGTATGATTGGTGTTCAAGGACCCCCTCTCAATATTTTCTTTGCAAACGTGTAGCTGACGGGCAAAAGAATATTGAATAACCAAGCTATGGAACATATATGATGATTTCATAAATGCAGAGTAATATTCTGTTGAGAGTAATTTCATTGATTAATTAAATTGAAATTACGTAATAAATTATTTCATCGTCATAATATGTTTCATCGTCTTCATTAGCAGCTTCCACCATAGGGGTAACTCGGTCAACGATGGACTGCCAGAGTTCTCTTCTCTCCCACAGAGTGAGAAGGTGGCTGACATTGGCAATTAACCTCAGATGTCACTTGTAAACTGCTGTCTTCTTTGTCTTGGGAAGGATAGGATGAGATAAGCAAATAAGTAACTACAGTAGAACCTTCCTGTAAAGGACACCTAATTTCAGAGCCAAAGTGTCCTTTAGGTAGAGGTGTCGAAAAACCGGAGAGTTAATAAATAGTAAAAATGGTGATTTTGCAAATGAAAACTGTCCTTTATAGAGAGGTATCTTCTAGCGCGAGTGTCCTCTCATGGAGATTCTGCTGTATTTGCCTATTAAACGTGTGATATAAGCAGACTACTTCGATGGAAATTATACCAGACGCCCAGTTTCGCTTTATAGAAGAAGTAGAAATAAATTTGACGGAAGTGACGTCATACCACGTGATCTCAGTCAGCAGAACCTCCCAGATAACTTTGTCCTTGTGTTCTTTCATCGCGATCGTCTGGTGGATGTTTTCTGGGGTGAGTAGAACCTATACCTTACTGTAGAGTACACACTTGCTGACCTTCTACATCTTACTTCTTCCTCCAGCCGTGTATTGCGCAACTCGACCTTGACGCTGTAGCTAACGCTGGCTAATTCTCAACCCACCCGCCGTCGTTTCACCGCCAGCGCAGTAAACATAGCTTGACTCCATACTTGTTTTCGAATTTTCTTATCCTATTTATATGTGTATAGACAATAAGAAGACTTAGAACCAAACACTATAAAGGAATGATAATACATATAAATGGCACAATAACTTACAGGACATGTAACAATTGTCTTGGTGTAGAATTAACATTTACCCACATATTCACATGTTCAGCTATGGCCGCAGCCTTGCAGAAAATTGGCATGGACCCAGAGCAGCAGCTTTACACATCCAAGATTGAGGACATTGCGACTGCTGTGATAGAGATGCATGGAGACATCTGAGGCTCTTCATTGGACAAGACAACAACAACAACATAAAATTGACATGGACCCAGAACTTTACACATCCAAGATTGAGGACATTGCTGCTGCTGTGATAGAGATGCATGGAGACATCTGAGGCTCTTCAACGGACACGACAACAACAACAACATAAAATTGACATGGACCCAGAACTTTATACACTCAAGATTGAGGACATTGCGACTGCTGTGATAGAGATGCATGGAGATATCTGAGGTTCTTCATTGGACACGACAACAACAACCACAGAATATTGACATAGACCCAGAGCAGCAACTTTACACATCCAAGATAGAGAACATTGCTGCTGCTGTGATAGAGATGCATGGAGATATCTGAGGTTCTTCATTGGACACGACAACAGCAACCACAGAATATTGACATAGACCCAGAGCAGCAGCTTTACACATCAAAGATAGAGAACATTTCGACTGCTGTGATAGAGATGCATGGAGATATCTGAGGTTCTTCATTGGGCACAACAACAACAACAGAAAATTGACATGGACCCAGAGCAGCAGCTTTACACATCCAAGATAGAGAACATTGCTGCTGCTGTGATAGAGATGCATGGAGATATCTGAGGTTCTTCATTGGACACGACAACAACAACAGAAAATTGACATGGACCCAGAACTTTACACATCCAAGATAGAGAACATTGCTGCTGCTGTGATAGAGATACATGGAGACATCTGAGGCTCTTCATTGGACACGACAACAACAACAACAATACAGTATACACACCCAAGATTGAGGACATTGCGACTGCTGTGATAGAGATGCATGGAGACATCTGAGGCTCTTCAATGGACACGACAACAACAATGATACAGTATACACACCCAAGATTGAGGACATTGCGACTGCTGTGATAGAGATGCATGGAGACATCTTCAATGGACACGACAACAACAACAATACAGTATACACACCCAAGATTGAGGACATTGCGACTGCTGTGATAGAGATGCATGGAGACATCTTCAATGGACACGACAACAACAACAATACAGTATACACACCCAAGATTGAGGACATTGCGACTGCTGTGATAGAGATGCATGGAGACATCTGAGGCTCTTCAATGGACACGACAACAACAACAATACAGTATACACACCCAAGATTGAGGACATTACGACTGCTGTGATAGAGATACATGGAGACATCTGAGACTCTTCATTAGACACAACAACAACAACAACATGGGTATAAACCAGGGGTCGGCAAAGTGTGTCTCGCGAGCCACATGCGGTTATTTGGATGTGAAGCTGCGGCTCTTTATATAGTTCCATACGTAAAATTGTGAATCTTTAAAAACTTGGATATTTTATAAATTGTAATTTTTGACTCTTCCGACTCAAAAGATTGCCGACCCTTGGTATAGACCATTGATAATCTTTTACTTCAACATGTTACAGTAAAAATTAACCATTCCAAATGTCTACATATGTAGAAAGCATTTCGACTTTTGCACTTAATAGGTATCAGAGCCCCGTGTGGTTACTGGGACTAAATAATGGGGTTGGACTTAGAATGATAGAATCCTGGATTATTGAAGCTCAAAAAGCGTTCAATGTGAGGTCCAGAGGCTGGTTATCGAGAGAGAATATGGTTTTACGGGCTACTACCCAAATGATTTTGTATGATTTTCGAGCCAGTTTTTTCACCCAAAAATAATTTAAAAAAAAAAAAAAAGTAGGGGGCACGCGGAGTTGAACCACGGACCTCTCGATCTGCAGTCGAATGCTCTACCACTGAGCTATACCCCCACACTCAGGTTATCGAAAATAGACCATACTTATCACTTCTCCACTATCCCATATTAACTTAACTGATATCTTTAAATAAATTTGATATTATTATTAATATATTATATTTATTTTTAAAACTTTTATTTATTTGTTTTTGATGCGGTTATATAGTTATACATTCATGGACAAAACTTAAAGAAGTTGTACATTTTAGCATGTATATCGAGATTCAGATAATAACTATGAAAGATATTACAGTGATCTTTATTGAAGACACACAATATAACCAATATACACTCATGGACAAAACTTAAAGAAGTTGTACATTTTAGCATGTATATCGGGATTCAGACAATAACTCTGAAAGATATTACAGTGACCTTTTTTGAAGACACACGAGATAACCAAGTGTGAATAAAATTGCCTCTGTCTCCTTAAAAGAATAACCAGACTACAGTCAACATCAAAACTCACTACTTCCTTACGTTTTGTCCATGAGTGTATTTAAAACAAAGCCATATCACATATTCAATAGTCCATAGAAACATAGGGCGCCTCTTCCGTCAAAATAAACGTCAAAACCTGACGCCATCTATTGACCGTCGCCACAAACTAGCGGCCTCGGGTCGGTGACAAACCCACAACACCAGCTTTGGAAAACTGAGAAGCGTCCACTTAGAGACCATGGTTTCGGCTAATGGTTCTCGTCAGTCTAGGGCGGACTCAGTTTGCCAAAGCTGGTGTTGTGGCTTTGTCACCGACCCGAGGCCGCTAGTTTGCGGCGACGGTCAATAGATGGCGTCAGGTTTTGACGTTTATTTTGACGGGAGAGGCCCCCTATGTTTCTATGGATCAATTTCCTCCCGGCAAATTTTCCATCAATATTCAATAATGTTCTGCAATGATATACAAATGATAAACAAGGCCTGCCTCAAAGGTTACATTTGTATGTCCCGGGGGAGGGTTTTTGAAGCGTCCTCATAATATCTGTAGTATTTGGCATACTTTCCCTAGTTATTCGAGGTATTTTATAATTTGACACTTCTCACATTTGATCAAAAACTATACAATAATACTTAAAAACAACAAAAACCATATTAATCCAATCAATATAAACAATAAACTGTTGTGTTTAATTAAAAAATATATATATAATTAATATTCATAGACATACCTCTTCCCTTTGAAGTTCGTAGTTCAAAGAATATTCTGGAGATATATCTTGTTCTCTCTATTTTCTTGGGTTTTCATTTTTATAAATATAAGGGATGGAAGAGGTTTGATATTGTTTGTTGGTTGTGTTGTTGTTGTTGTCGTGTCCAATGAAGAGCCTCAGATGTCTCCATACATCTCTATCACAGCAGCAGCAATATCCACTATCTTGGGTGTGTAAAGCTGCTGCTCTGGGTCTATGTCAATTTTCTACAAGACTGCGGCCATTGCTGGGCATAAGAATATGTGAGTAGGTGTTAGTTCCACACCAGGACAGTTGTTGCATGTCCTATAGGTTCTTGTGCCATCTGGATGTATTGTCATTCCTTTATAGTGTTTTGTTCTAAGTCTTGTTATAGTTTTTGTCAGTTTTCTCTGAGTTTAATTTACATATTTGATCTTTTCTTATTTTTTTTTTTGTTTAATTATCTTGTTTTTTGCCAAAGCATCAGCGTCAAATACTGAGATTTGTTCATTCCTTTGGCTCAACTTTCTGGCTTCCTTTGCCAATTCATCTGCCATTTCATTACCCCCGATCCCAACATGGGCAGGAATCCATTGTAGAATACAGTTCTTCTCCAATGGTTCCAGTTTAGTAAGTAATGAGTGTATTTTCTGCTGTTGGTTGTGTTCTAAAGACTTTAGAATCAATTAATTGAGTTATTGGGTTCCTCTTCACTATCTGATTCAAAATTTTCTTCTTTCTCATCTAAAGAAAACCTAATCATCTTTAAGATATAAAATTTCTTTTATATTATTTTCGGTTATCAATTATGACCAATACTGTACTATTTTTACTGTCAATTACTTCACATGGTTTAGAAGAGTATAGTATACTAATCAGAAACTTTAAGTTGCACGATAATGAGATGCCGCTTTATTTTTTCTTTAGAGTATACTGCTTCTTTTTATTAACTGTTGTTCCTTCATGTGCCCTAAATTTCTGCTCTGAAAAATCTGTATAAGACCAATAGGTCTTAATAAAGCTTTTTGTTGTTGTTTCATTTGTTTAGAATGTTTCACTAATACTAAATCACCCAATCTTGATGTTTATTTGTCTTATTATTTTTTCACCATAATAGCTTCGTCTGATGTAAATACTAAATGTAAATATTTATTTATTATAATATTTTTATCATAATTTACTTGCTCTTATAACTCTTTGTGAGTGTAAATATTGACGAGATGTCAATAAAGTTGTTTAATTGTTAAAATAAATTGTCATAGTAGCTTTTTTTTGTGTGTGTGGTGTTCTAATTTTCATTTCATCTTTTATTTCTTTAATATTTGTCTGTTCCTAAAAATAAGGATTTTTTAAATCAAAGATTTCAACCCAGAGCAAAAGCATAGCTGGCGGTACACATGTAGTTGTGTGTGAGATGTGGACAAATACATAAAAATAAATATTTAAAGTTCATCTTCACAGTCTTGGTAAAGTCACACACACATTGGGCTATTATTAGTCTTTTCAGGATGGATTCTATTTTGTCTATCTACTTTAACATCAGCTTATGGTCAATATAGACTTTTGATGAACAATGTTATTTTAAGAAAAAGGTATCTCCTTATCGTGCAACTGAAAGTTTCTGATGGCTTGCGCCATCTATCGGAATAAATATCATCAAATAACATCAAATAGTTGATATTTATTCCAATAGATGGCGCAAGTCATCAGCAACTTTCAGTTGCACAATAAGGAGATGTCTTTTATCTTAATTTATGCACCTTATCCCAGTACAATATCACATTTGTACTATTTTTTCACAATGTTATTTTGTTCCAAAAATGTTTTCATTTCCTTACTTAAAAATTGTATTCCGTTGTCAGTGGGAATTGAATTGGGATTACCAAATATAGGAAAAATTCTTTGAGTCTGTTAGCAATTTTTTGAGAATTGTTTTCATTTCATTAATCAACCAGGAGCGATAGTTGAAATAATTGCGCCTATTACAGAGGAAACAAACAAAACAACAAAAAAATTAGAACTTAGTATCAAATATTTACAAATTTACATGTATCAGTCGACAGCGTTCAGAAAATTTATATAGACAAAAGTGGCTTCTTCTTCTTTCTTAACTCCACTCAATCATATTAGGGTATCAAGCTTTGACAACCATCATGACTGGGTGAAGTAGAATGCGTCTGCCTTTGTCATCAAGACTGGGATCACTACTCAGTGGCAGGCTGACTTAGCTTCAGAAGAAATGGCCGCCTCTGACATGAGGAACAGACGCCATGTGCAGCCGCTCCTAACATGGAGTACAGACGCTGCTCATCCTGTATCCCTGGATTAGGAGCCCTTAAGGGTACTATCAGCCGGGCCAGCTGAGCCCAGGTTTTTTTAGTGAGCTTGTTACTGCTCCCCCTCCTCCTTTTTCATCCAGGCTTAGGACCGGTAAAGGCGGAGTTACAAAGTAGATGATGTAAGAGAGTTGAATGATTTAGATCAGGGAACAAACAATGTTTGAGAAATGGTACGGACACTTCATTCTTTCTACTCAAAAAGGACTAAAGTAGCTCACTAAAATGAAGAAATAATCACCAGAGAGTAATGGTTTCAAAATATCAGCTGCCAAAACCTGTAATTACACCAGGAAAGTTCTTTTTCCTAAAGGTCGTGAGGTTTTGCTTTACCGTCACAAGTTGGCAACCAAAACATTTCCTGGTATAATTTTCAGATTCTTTGTAACTCAGCCTTTGCCGGTCCCAAGCCCGGATGAAAAAGGAGGAGGGAGAGCAGTAACAAGCTCACTAAAAAACCTGGGCTCAGCTGGTCCGGCTGATAGTACCCTGTAAGCCTAGTGGACATGGCATCTGCCCGGTAAGCGGAACACTGTGGGTTCGATTCCCATCCCTGGACACTTTTATTTTTCCGTTTATCATTACTCTTCACAATTCATCCTTTCATACCTCATCATAAGGTTAGAAATATTCGTTATTTCTCCTTGAAAAATACAATTTTGATTTTCGTTGAAAAGAAACACTTGCGATATAATTTTCAAATGTCGTTCTACAAATACAAAGCATGTTACAATAACAAATGTAAATTAATGAGAAAACTGGATTTTCCGGATATATAATGTTTCACACAAATTTTTTATATATTCTCCCAATATATATGATAATAATAAGTAAAGGATATGAAGCGTACGAGGATACTTTTCTTTTAAACTTTAATGAAGATTCAAGCTTTCGGGCGAAAACAGCCCTTCTACAGGAAATTATAGAAAAACATTTTCAAAAAGTAACGTTTGTAAACAAAAATGGTATCTCTATTGATCTTGTAACGCGTGAATAAATCTCACTTCCACACGACCCAGACTATGATACATTGAATAAATCTGCTAAGTTGAGACTTTTCAAAGTAAATCAAACTGGCATAGGGCAACTATGGTACACAATTTATGGAAATATTGCTTTATATACGGCAGGAATTTCTATATGTCGGTTGATACTATTGTATTTCAAAGAGAGCAACGCCTCGACGACTAATCTTTTAAATTTGCTGTTGATATTAGAGTAATATGCTTGTGGTTGGGATAAAAGAATGTCCCGTTTGTCTAATATGTTGTACGATAAGGGACTTGGGTTCATTATTTCTAATGTTTCTGTGATGTTCGTCCATTCTGTCCTTGATTCGTCTGCCTGTTTCTCCTATGTATATACTATTACAGTTTGAGCACTTTAATGAATATACGGAGTTTGTGAAAAAAGGTAGAGTAACGGGAAAACTATTCTTGGTTATGGGATTTCTGATTATTGTTTCTAATTTGGGGGTGTTGGTGTAAAAGGTACGAATACCATAGTTATTTTTTAGGAATCTAGAAATGTTGACACTATGAGTAGAGAATGGGATGGTACATATGGATCTATAAACATGGCTATTAAGGTGCTGTTTGGGATTATAAAAATGTCGAGTATGAAATTTTTTGGGTATCCAGAGTTCATCAGGTGACCGATTACGTTTTGGGTTTCTATTTGTTTGAATTCTTGCGAAGAACAGTGTGTGAAAATGCGTTTCGACAAGGTTTTTACGGTGTTAATCTTATGGCTAAGGGGGCAGTATGATGTGTAGTGAATATAGGAGGGATAGAAAGAGGGCTTATAGTAAACATTGGTTATGTATCTGCAATTCTGTCTTGTAATCAGAATATCTAAAAAGGCTAGTGAACTATTGCTTTCTTTTTCTATTGTGAATTGTATATCAGGGTAAAGTGAATTTAATTTGGCATGAAATTTGGCGTTAAATTCACTTTACCCTGATATACAATTCACAATAGAAAAAGAAAGCAATAGTTCACTAGCCTTTTTAGATATTCTGATTACAAGACAGAATTGCAGATACATAACCAATGTTTACTATAAGCCCTCTTTCTATCCCTCCTATATTCACTACACATCATACTGCCCCCTTAGCCATAAGATTAACACCGTAAAAACCTTGTCGAAACGCATTTTCACACACTGTTCTTCGCAAGAATTCAAACAAATAGAAACCCAAAACGTAATCGGTCACCTGATGAACTCTGGATACCCAAAAAATTTCATACTCGACATTTTATAATCCCCAACAGCACCTTAATAGCCATGTTTATAGATCCATATGTACCATCCCATTCTCTACTCATAGTGTCAACATTTCTAGATTCCTAAAAAATAACTATGGTATTCGTACCTTTTACACCAACACCCCCAAATTAGAAACAATAGTCAGAAATCCCATAACCAAGAATAGTTTTCCCGTTACTCTCCCTTTTTTCACAAACTCCGTATATTCATTAAAGTGCTCAAACTGTAATAGCATATACATAGGAGAAACAGGCAGACGAATCAAGGACAGGATGGACGAACATCACAGAAACATTAGAAATAATGAACCCAAGTCCCTTATCGTACAACATATTAGACAAACGGGACATTCTTTTATCCCAACCACAAGCATATTAAAAAAAAAAAAAAAGTCCGCCCTAGACTGACGAGGGCCATTAGCCCGAAACCATGGTCTCTAGGTGGACGCTTTTCAGTTTTCCAAAGCTGGTGTTGTGGCTTTGTCACCGACCCGAAGCCGCTAGTTGCGGCGACGGTCTATAAATGGCGTCTGGTTTTAGACGTCTGTTTTGACGGGAGAGGCGACCCTTGTCTCTTTATATCAATTTCCTCCCGGTAAAATTTCCACAAGCATATTACTCTAATATCAACAGCAAATTTAAAAGATTAGTCGTCGAGGCGTTGCTCTCTTTGAAATACAATAGTATCAACCGACATATAGAAATTCCTGCCGTATATAAAGCAATATTTCCATAAATTGTGTACCATAGTTGCCCTATGCCAGTTTGATTTACTTTGAAAAGTCTCAACTTAGCAGATTTATTCAATGTATCATAGTCTGGGTCGTGTGGAAGTGAGATTTATTCACGCGTTACAAGATCAATAGAGATACCATTTTTGTTTACAAACGTTACTTTTTGAAAATGTTTTTCTATAATTTCCTGTAGAAGGGCTGTTTTCGCCCGAAAGCTTGAATCTTCATTAAAGTTTAAAAGAAAAGTATCCTCGTACGCTTCATATCCTTTACTTATACTTATCAGAGGATTCCAACTTTATATATATATTATAATATCTGCTACCCTATACCCTCATTTTTTTATTTAAGTCATATAAAAGCGATTTATAGGTTTTTAACTTTTAATTAGACAATTTTAATTTATATTTAAACAATTTTCATTTTAATTTAGACATTTTCAATTTTAATTTAGACATTTTTCATTTCAATTTACACATTTTTCATTTCAATTTACACATTTTTCATTTCAATTTAGACATTTTTCATTTCAATTTACACATTTTTCATTTCAATTTAGACATTTTTCATTTCAATTTAGACATTTTTCATTTTAATTTAGACACATGGGCTTTTCTATAAAAAGTCCAATTTTCTAAATTAAAATGGAAAATGTCTAAATTGAAATGAAAGTGTCTAAATTAAAATGAAAATTGTTTAATATAAATTAAAATTGTCTAATTAAAAGTTAAAAACCTATATATAAATTTTACAATATTTTCAGAAATTTCTTCAACTTGCTTACTCACGATGACAATTCAATTATCTGGAATATACAGTTAAACCTGTCTATAACGCCCCCTCTATATTGCCCGATTTTGACCATTAAAATGTAAACATTTTACATTAAAAGTGAACTGTCTATAGCACAACCTCTCTATAGCACTCTATTTTGGTGAGTCCCAAGAGGGGGTGCTATAGACATGTTTAACTGTATTTAAAATGTGGCATATTTCAAATAATAGAACCATGATCCACATTTGATCAATATATGCATAACTAACTGATTAAAAAAGGCAACCCCTAGGTTTTAACTGATTCAACTCACAGGTTTTATCTGAATGTATGAAATAGAATGTGGGTGCTCTCTATCGCTGCTTTATAAGTTAAATAATTTCAATTATGTACACTAATAGACAAATCTTAAGGAAGTGGAAAGTCTTTGATATACAAGGTATGTCCCATAAGTTCCCGGACTGGGTCCATAAAAAAAAAAGGTAAGCTATTTTTAAAAAAAATTATTCAAACTTTTCAAAGTATTCCCCGCTTGCTTCAACGCACCAGCGCCATCGTTTCTCCCAATTGCCCAAACAGTTTTTATAGGTCTCTTTTGGAATGCTCTTCAATGCCAACAGCGATTTTTCTATTATGTCATCCCTGGTGTCAAAATGTCTTCCTTTTAGAACTGCTTTAAGTTTGGGGAACAGAAAAAAGGTATTTGGTGCGATGTCTGGGGAATAGGGTGGTTGAGGTAGGATTTCTGTCCCGTTTTTCACCGAAAAACTCGTCACCAAGTGCGCTGTGTGAGGGCGGGCATTGTCATGGTGTTTTGTATGGCCATTTTTTTTTTACGAATCGCTTCCCTTAGACGGCGAAGAATGCCCAAATACATTTCCTTAATAACTGTTTGGCCTGCAGGAAGATACTCGTGATGAACAATGCCCTTGTTATCCAAAAAGCGACCAGCAACACCTTGTTTCTGGATTCCAATGTCCTGTATTTTTTTGGGTCTAGGCTCACCCTGACCTCTCCACTCGGCAGATTGACGCTTGGTTTCAGGGTCATAGCCATAGACCCATGTCTCGTCGCCTGTGATTATCTTGTCTTTCCATTCCGGATCCGTTCTTGTCATATCCAACATGTCCTCACAGGTTGCAAGCCGACACAGTTTTTGCCCATTAGTGAGGAATCTTGGGATGAATTTTGCAGGAGTCTTTTTGAGCTTCAAATCTTCGGTTACGATTCTTCCAATTGTTGTTTTAGAGATGCCTGTGTCTTGCTCTAGCTCCAGCAAAGTGGTTCGAGGATTTTCTTTTATCAAATCGTTTTTTTTTTAACATTTTCATCAGTCCTTTGAAATTTTGGGAGTCCTTGACGAGGATCATCTTCAATGTAAATTCTACCAACTTTGAATCTAGAATGCTATTCAAAAACAGTTGTTCTCTTTGGGGCGTCATTGGAAAATGCTTTATTAAGCATTTCAAAAGTTTCGGTTGCTGATATTTGAAGTTTCACACAAAATTCTATGCAAATCCTCTGCTTCAATTTTTGTTCCATCATACACTAGATGTAACCTTTAAATAAATTAGAATGACCTTGGCGCGCGCGCACGTACCGCCTCGATATTGGTACCACCGTGTTGCCAGATATTTTTTTCTATAATAAACAGTCAAATTTATTATTATTTTTTTTTTATGGACCCAGTCCGGGAACTTATGGGACATACCTTGTATATAGCTGGACGTCTCTCTCTCTCTCTCTCTTTTTTTTTTAAGGAGACAGGCAATTTTTTTCACACTTGGTTATCTAGTGTGTCTTCAACAAAAGTCAATGTATATCAAATATATTTCAGAGTTATTGTCTGAATCCCGATATACATGCTAAAAGGTACAACTTCCTTAAGTTTTGTCCATGAGTGTATCTTACAGAGTTATTGTCTCAATCCCGATATACATGCTGAAAGGTACTACTTCCTTAAGTTTTGTCTATGAGTGTATTTTGACCAGGTTTCACCTGGGTTTCCCCCCGAGTTAATTTTTACCCAATGAAGAATAATTTAGCAAATATTTATTAGGATTATATCTTTATTATCTCTCTAAATTGAAAAAAAAAAAAGATTTGAAAATGAAACACAAATTAATGATGATAATAATGATACATCAATTGGAATCCTTATGACCACTAATTAGAGTAATAATGATATAATTATAATAAATAACATTTGTTTAAAGCGCAAAATTGACAAGGGGAGAAGTTGGGTCTTTCAGAGAGAGAGAGAGAGAGAGAGAGATTGAGATTGAATCTACGTTTTTAACACCGTTCATAAAATATTATAGTGAAAAATGAAAACTAAAAGAAATAAAAAATAATAAAAATAAGTAAACATGAAAATAATAATAAGGATGAATATACATAATGAAATCTATACAAGCTTCATTGGTTTAAATTAAGGGCTACAAGATATCCTGAATTCGGATAGGTCCTTGGATATAAATGAGTCTTTGTCCCCAAGAGAGAGAGAGAGAGAGATTTTTGAGATCATACACAAATCAATGGTGGTATTCTAATATAATTATAAAAAGAGAGATAATTAAGAAAAAATATATGAGAAAGATAAAAGAGTAAACTATATACAGTACAGTCCAGGAGACAAAGAGTCCAGACAGTAAGTCACGTTCTCCCCTCATCTTAAGTCTCAGAAAGAACCTGTGAATTGATGATTTGACAGACGTGGCGTGGTCATCCAGCCCTTGGCCGAAGAGCCAGCCCTGCAGGTCGGGTGGCTGCTGTAAGAGAGAGAGAGACAATTGGCAATTAACATAGTTTTAATTACATCCTGTCAATACAGGTAAAGTGCACAGTCCGCACTATTTATGAGACATTAACAATAATGAAGATGATGATAATACGAAAATAATTAAAGTATATGCTATATACAATGACTATGTACATGGCGCCACCGCTGCAGAGCTTGGTGGAAGATCGCCAGCAGGTCTCCAGCGATACCACCTATTTCGCGATCTACGAAGAAAACGTGGTTCGCAGGGAGAAAGAGAGATTAAATAATTTTATTATATCGTTCATATAAGGTTATAGTGTTGCGCTGGTGACCTGATGTACTGGGAAGAAACATTCGTGAAGTCTTTTTAACGTTTATTCACCAACCAAAAGTTTGGAGGCAAAGCACTTTCTAATTAAAGATTATTGTCTTAAATGATCTTTAAGAACAAAAAGTATAATAATTGAACGATAGGAAATTATAATAAATAATGATACAAAACTAAATGATGTAAAAATAATTATACATGAAATTTGAAATAAGTTTTAGAAAAGTTATCGTTAAGTCCACGGGAAAAGATGTAGCCAAAACAAATAGGTTTTTAACAGTGACACGTGAGCACCCGCCTAGAGCCGCGCTCCTCTCTCCTAACATTACTCCCCCTCTTGAAAAAGACTTGTCCTCAAGTCTGGTGATCTATATGGCTTCATTCTTGTCACATGTACTATTTGTCTCTTTTTCCCTCTGCAATTTCGATGACTTCGTAGTTTACTGGTGATGTTTGTCGCAGTATTTGGTAAGGACCGATGTATCTTCTTTGTAGTTTGTCCGCTCTTCCTACTTTCCTTATTGGTGTCCAAATCAGTACCAGATCATTGATGGCATATTTAACTTCTCTGTGAGTTCTATCATATAACTGTTTGGATTTATTCTGTTTGGCTATTGTTTTAGAGGTGGATATTTCTTTTGCATCTTCTATTATTTCTAATAGGTTCGATACATATTCGTCATAGTCTTTGTGCTTAGAGAGCTCTGGCATATCAAAAGTCGAATCTAAGAAGGTCAATGGCTCTCGTCCGTGGATTAGGAAGTATGGTGAATAGCCGGTAGTATCCTGTATGGACGAGTTATAGGCGAAAGTTACGAATGGAAGTATCTCGTCCCAATTCTGATGTCTCTCGTCGATATACATGGCCATCATATCAGCGAGTGTACGGTTCATTCTCTCCGTTTGGCCGTTAGTCTGGGGATGATAACTCGTCGTTTTCTTATGGAGCGTATTGCATATCTTTAGAACTTCTTTGAATAGTTTGCTCAAGAAGCAACTACCCCGATCAGATATAACTGTTTTGGGTGCGCCGTGTCGTAATACCACCTTTTGCAAGAAAAAGTCTGCAATTTCTTCCGCCGTCCCGCGGGGTAATGCCGCTGTCTCGATATATCTGGAGTAATAGTCTGTGCATACCAGGATCCAACTATTTCCTCTTCCAGATTTCGGGAATCTCCCCATCAAATCTATTCCCATTTTCTCAAAAGGTCTTGAAGCTGGTGGAATCGGCTGCAACAGTCCTTGAGGCAATTGGGAAGGTGTCTTGCGAAACTGGCATTCAGGACAACTCGATACATATTCTTCCACAGTTTTAAGCATTGAGGGCCAGAAATATTTGCTCTTTAAACGATTGTAAGTTCTTTTAATGCCCATATGACCTGATGTTGGATGGTCGTGCATATTTTCTAAGAGCTCTTTCTGTTTGTTTTTCGGGACTATCAACAACCAAGGATCGCCAGTCACAGAAGGATTTTTCTTGAATAATTTATTTTTAAATTTGGTGAAGTTCTCTCCATAGCTGTTTGGATTCTGATTTACCAAATTATCGATCTTTTTTATATAGGAATCATAATCATGTTCCTCATAATTAATTGTGGAAATAATTCTTTTCGGGATAGGACATCGTGACAATCCATCTGCATCTAGATGAGTTTTTCCAGACTTGTATTTAATGGCAAAATCATATTCTTGTAGTTCTAGTGACCACCTCGCTAATCGCCCTGCAGGGTTTTTCATTTTTGCCATCCAGCACAGACTATGGTGATCGGTATATATAGTGAATTTTCTTCCGTAAAGATATGGTCTAAATTTTTTAATCGCCCATATGATAGCTAGGCATTCTTTCTCGGTTGTAGAGTAGTTGGTTTCTGCTTTCTGTAATGTCCTGCTTGCATAAGAAATTGGACGCTCTTTAGTGTTTTCGTTTAAATGAACAAGCACTGCTCCAAGTCCTTGGTCGCTTGCGTCTGTGTGGAGGCCTATAGGCTTATTTGGATCGTAATGCGTTAATACTTCAGGAGAGATGAGTTTGTTTTTCAATGAATTAAATGACAACTCTTGTTCTTTACCCCATGCAAACGAATGGTTTTTGCGGGTCAAAATCTGTAAAGGCAATGCAACTTTTGAAAATTCTCTTATAAATCTTCTATAGTATGAACAAAGTCCAAGAAAAGCTCGGACATCTTTGACGGTTCTGGGCGTTGGAAATTTTCTTATACTTATAATTTTTTCTGGGTCTGGCGCGATTCCTTCATTTGAAACGACATGTCCCAAAATAAGAAGCTCTGTATATGCAAATCGGCATTTCGAAGCATTGAGTGTCAATCCTGCTGTTTTCAAACATTCTAAGATTGTCTTCAATCTGTTCAAATGGGAATGTAGATCTTCTGAGAATATGATGACGTCGTCGAGGTAACAGAGGCATATTTTCCACTTATGGGTTCTAAGAACAGTATCCATTAATCTCTCGAAAGTTGCTGGCCCGTTGCACAATCCAAAAGGTAGAACATTAAATTGATAAAGTCCATCAGGAGTGATAAAGGCTGTTTTTCACGGTCCTGTTCTTCCACCTCTACTTGCCAGTAGCCTGAGCAAAGGTCAAGTGAAGTAAAGTACCTGGCGCCATGAAGGGAATCGAAGCAGTCATCTATGCGCGGTAGTGGATATTGGTCTTTTACTGTGACTGAGTTCAGATTTCTATAATCCACGCAAAATCTAAATGTTCCATTCTTTTTCTTCACTAGAATTATAGGGGATGCCCATGGACTTGAGGAGTGTGAAATAATTCCATTTTTTAACATACTGTTTATTTGATCACTAATTATATTCCGTTCTTTTAAAGATACTCTGTAAGGATTTTTCCTGATGGGGATATCGCTCGTTGTTTTAATATGGTGTTTAACGAGATGTGTTCTACCCTTATACTCATCCGGCGCAGTGAACATCTCGCCATATCCACTAAGGAGGGTCAAAACCTGGCTGCGTTCTTCCGGACATAACCCAGGATTTATATCAAAATCAGCTCTAATAGAGGCTACTCTTTGGTTCCCCGTCTGGTACAGTCTGTCTACCTCCGAAAGTATTCCTATCTTCGTGTTCCGGAAAAGTTTTACAGGTTTGTTCGTACCGTTTAAAATCCATATGGTCAAATATTTCTTCGTATTATTCAATAGGGATCTGGTTGTTATAAGATTATATTTGGTTGTCAGAGAAGGAATATTCTCAATTAGTATTTCTCTGCCTGTAATGCTAGTCTTACTATATCCTTTTACTAAACATAAACAATATTCAGGAATGATTTTATCCTCAGATATATGAGCATATCCTAAATTTGATTCATTTTGGTCAAATATATTTGGGGATTCCACCCACAAAGTATTATTTTGACAATTTATTAGTGCTTTATTTTGACTTAAAAAGTCATCTCCAAGGATTATTACAGGGTTGCATTTTTTTAAGATAATCATTTCTATTTCATATTCTTTCTTATTGATTTTAAATTTAACTCTTGACTTCCCTATTGCATTGAGTTTTTGATTATCTGCTGATTTTAATTTAAGATTTTTATCGGGTATGATTTTTAATTTGAGCTTCTTAACAAGTTCCTCATCAATGCAACTGACCATTGCTCCGGTGTCTATCAGTCCTTCTATTGGCATTCCTTTTATTACAATGCGAATGGTTTTGTTTTTCTGAAGATTTACAATTAAATTTATTCTATCACCGGAGAGTTGCGATCCTTTTGACTTAATTAGTTTTTTGAAGCTACCCCTAGAGTAGGGAAGTCTTCCTCACTATGAATGTCGAAATCTGGATCCTCTCGTTCCCTATCCTCGATGCCTCTACAATTCTTTAGGTATTCCTCATGTGGTGAATTTGGTTCGTCTATAGACCTCGTATATTGTCTTCGGATAGGTCTGATATTGTGGTTTTGGTGTTGGGGCTTATACGGGCAATACCTCGAAATATGTCCTTGTTCCGAGCAGTTCCAACAGATTCTTTTGTCAACCTGATACTGTCTTCGATAATAAGTATTAGGACGTGTGGATCTTTGCTCGTTGTTGCGATTTTGTTGAGGTGGGGGTGAATTTCGCAGATTAACGCCACTTGTTCCTGCTCTAGTTTCAATTATTCTTTTTCCCTCGAATTTACTCGGAATTATATTTTGCCTTCCATAGTCAGTTGGGCGCTCGTTCGAAATTTGGGGTTTCTCGTTTGAAGGTTGTGCTGAACCTCTATAGTTGTTATAATTATATTTTCTTGTTTGAAATGGTTGGATAGGATTAGATCTTTGTCTGCAGCTTCTTCTCTGTTCGAAGTCAACCAGATGTTGATCAATGCGTCTTGCTAGTTCCAAGAATTCTTTAACTGTACTGCAAGGTGTCATTAATACGACGAGCGAGAGATATTTGTTCAGACCAGTTTTCATATAATAAAGTTTATCCTCAGCGGACATTTTAGAGTTTACCTTGTTGCACAAGTTGAGTACATCTTCAGCGTATCTTAGAGTAGATTCATTATATCCTTGTACTCTATTCTGGAGCTCCATGATTAATTTAAATTTTGTCGTATCTGCAATCTTAAAGTCTTGCATTAGTGTTTTCTTAAAGGTTGTCCAATTTGAAAATATTTGGGGGGTGTTTAGCTTTGCCCATTTTTTTGCAGGACCTTTCAGGTAACTTCTGGCATATGCCAGCATCACGTCCTCGGGCCATCGCTGCTGTCTTGCTAAAAGCTCGAGTTCTTCTAGCCACTCTGCTGGGTCCTCTTCAGAATACCCTCCGAAAAATTCTAGGCTTGGAGGTGGTGGCTGACAGAAAAAGACGTTGTTATTCCACGAGGCGGCATCTTCAGGATCAATGCGTCTTGTTGGCGAGGCGCTAAAAGATCTAACTGGTGGCAGGCCTTGTGTTCGCCTGCTTCTTCTTGGGTTGGAAACAGCATCTCCACCAGTGTTGCGCTGGTGACCTGATGTACTGGGAAGAAACATTCGTGAAGTCTTTTTAACGTTTATTCACCAACCAAAAGTTTGGAGGCAAAGCACTTTCTAATTAAAGATTATTGTCTTAAATGATCTTTAAGAACAAAAAGTATAATAATTGAACGATAGGAAATTATAATAAATAATGATACAAAACTAAATGATGTAAAAATAATTATACATGAAATTTGAAATAAGTTTTAGAAAAGTTATCGTTAAGTCCACGGGAAAAGATGTAGCCAAAACAAATAGGTTTTTAACAGTGACACGTGAGCACCCGCCTCGAGCCGCGCTCCTCTCTCCTAACAATTATAAGGCTAAATACAATAATGAAAATAAATATGAATAAATAATGATAAATTTATGGATACAGTTAAACCTGTCTATATAGCCCTCTTGGGACTCACCAAAATAGGGTGCTATAGAGAGAGGTTGCTATTTAGAAGGGGCGTTATAGATAGGTTTAACTGTAAATAGATGTAAATATGAAAATTAAAATTATACCGCGAATGTTTCTTTTAAAAATCGAAATTTATTTTCAAAGAGAAATAGCGACATTTCTAACTTTGAGATGAGGTATGGAAAGGTGAAACATGAAGAGTAATGGAGAACGGAAAATAAAAAGTGTCCAGGGGCGGGAATCGAACCCACACCCTTCTGCTTACCGGGCAGGTGCCTTGTCCACTCGGCTACCCTGGACGTATTGAACGGAAAAATACGTCCAGGGTAGCCGAGTGGACAAGGCACCTGCCCGGTAAGCAGAAGGGTGTGGGTTCGATTCCCGCCCCTGGACACTTTTTATTTTTCCGTTCTCCATTACTCTTCATGTTTCACCTTTCCATACCTCATCTCAAAGTTAGAAATGTCGCTATTTCTCTTTGAAAATAAATTTCGATTTTTAAAAGAAACATTCGCGGTATAATTTTAATTTTCGTTTTACAATCATCATCCGCGTTATATTGTATTTTAGATGTAAATATATAAAATAATTAATAAATAATGCAGAGTCTCAGTATATAATAATAAATTTTATAACTCCAAAATATGTAAAATAGTTCGTTTATTGTCTAATTTTAGTCCTTGAATAGCCTATATGTTAATCCATATATTCAGCTATCTACATGCAAAATTTCTCAATGGCGTAATAAGTAGTTTTGGTTGAGAGGATTAAAAACATCAATTCACCTTGACAAGAATGGATTCAGGGGGAATGGATACTGATACGTTTCTATTAATTGTTAAATATTAATGGTGAAAATTATTTTGTAAGAAATTGCACTCTATATATATATATATAGATAAATGAAAGATACACTATTTTTAAGCTACTATAATTATTTTATTCTTTTTACAATTCGATTATACGTATATTGTTGTTTACAAGATGATGATCAATAATACAGAGTAGAGTAATAATATATCACAGATCATTCCTCCTTCCTTATATTGTTCATAGTTGGAGAAAACCGGCAAGGAGGGCATCGAGGTCGGGTAGATCTCCTAGGTGGAGGTGACGTGGAAATTTGAGGGTCTTGTTCCAGTCGGTGAGGTCCTGCTCCAGCGTTGTCCAAGGTCCAATCAGAATCTTCAGCATATTTGGTATCTGAACCTGTCCTCATCTGATTGACATGCACTTTAAATGTGCCTTTTAGGTTCTTTACTAGATAAACATTGTAACCTAGTCGTCGTATCACCTGGGCCTTGAACCATTTGCGCCTATTTTGTATTACTCTTGTAAACAGCACTTTATCTCCAACTTGAAAATGTCGCCTTCCACACTCATTTCTCCCAAAAGTCTTCTGGATAAATTCAGAGTTCAAGCAATTTACAAATGTTCTAGGCACATAACTTAGGAGACGTTCTACAGGAGGCTTATCTAAAGAGGTAGGCGTATTTCTATAATTAAACAGAACATTTTGTAAAATACAGTCCATATTTGAGTTTGGAGATTCTTCCAACGACTTTTCCAGAGATTTTTTAATTATTCTTACCGAAACTTCAGCAATTCCGTTAGACGAGGGATTATATGCTGGCGAGGTTAAGTGGTATACATTATTTTTCCGTAAGAACTCCTTAAATTCAATCGAATTGAAGGGGGGGCCATTGTCAGACACTAAGCATTGCGGTAATCCATACCTGGCGAAACACTCCCGTAGAAGCTTAATATTTTCTTGCGAAGTAGTACCTCTAACTGGAAATACTTCAATCCAATTTGAATTTGCATCTACTACTAATAAATAACAATCACCTCTGAAATAGAAATGGTCAACATGAACTCGCTGCCACGGTTGGTTAGTCCGGGGCCAAGGTGTGTTCTCAGCGGGAGGAGCTGTCTGATGATGCATACAGGGAGAACATTCCTTCACAAACTCTTCAATTTGACTATCCATTTTTGGCCACCAAACCGAAGATCTGGCTAGAGATTTCATGCGATTGATTCCTATATGACTTTGATGAAGTAACTTCAACATTTGATCTTGACAGGTTCTTGGAATCACTGCCCTAGAATCAACAAAAATGCATCCCTGCAGTACAGAAAAATTTTCCAATTTTGAAAGGAATGGTTTCATTGTTTCATCCTTTTTTTGCTAACTGAGGGTCTTCTAATAGATATTCCTTGAGCTTATTTAAAACCGGATCTTTATTGGTTTCTTCTTCAATAATGAGGTGGTCCAATGGAGTTACATTTAAAAATGATATATCATGTGTCACCAAATCAATGTTGTCTTCCCATGAATTTATTTCCTCAAGTGGAAGTCTTGAAAATGCATCCGCACAGAGCATGGTATCTTTATTTGTATATCTAATATCGAAATCGAAATTTGACAACTCTAAAGCCCACCTATGCAAGCGATTTGCAATTAAAGGCGGAAGAAGTCTTTTGTTTCCAAAAACAGTCGTTAAAGCTTTATGATCACTCTTTAACACAAATTTTCTCCCAAACAAGTATTGTCTCAGTTTGGAAGTTGCAAACACAATAGCAAGTGCTTCTTTCTCAGTCTGAGAGTATTTGACTTCTGCACTTGACAATGTTCTGGAAACAAAGGTGATTGGCTTCTCTTCCCCTTCCACAATATGACACAAGACCCCACTTATGCCATAGGCAGATGCATCACAGGTTAAAGTTAATGGAAGCTTCATTGAATAGTGAATAAGCGCCTGGGAATTTAATAGAGTTAACTTCAAATTCAGAAATGCCTTTTCGCATTGGCTAGACCATTTCCAACGATTGTCCTTCTTTAGGAGTTGATAAAGAGGACCAGCCAAGGTTGACATATTAGGTATGTATTTTGAATAGAAGCTCAACATCCCTAGAAAACTCTTCAATGATGTTTTGTCGAAAGGCTTTTTACACCTTTCTAATGCTTCCAATTTCTTTGAATCTGGTCTAACACCATCTTCATTTATAATATGACCTAGAAAACAAATGTCTTTTTTTAAAAATAAGCATTTTTCTTTATTAAGGGTGAAATTTAGCTCTTTCAATTTATCGAAGATCATTTTTAAAATTCTGTAATGTTCTTGTTCATCTTTAGAACCAATGAAAATATCATCTAAGTATATCACCGTGTTGGGAACATCATGAAAAAGGCTGTCCATACACCTCTGGAAAATGGCTGAAGCTGGACTGATGCCAAAAGGCAATCTATTATATCGGTAAAGTCCTCTATGGGTAGATACCACTAGCAGATTTTTTGATGCTTCATCCATTTCAATTTGATGATATGCGGAGGAGAGATCCAATTTGGTAAAAATCTTGTTTCCTCCTAGATTTCCCAACATAGTTTCTATAGTAGGTAATGGATACTTCTCATCTTCAATGCAATTATTCAAAGTATTTTTAAAATCACCACACAAACGTAGTTCTCCATTTGACTTTATTACCGTTACTAAAGGCGTAGACCAATCACTAGCATTAACCTTTTCAATTATTTGACTTTTTTCAAGTCTGTCTAGTTCTTTGTCTATCTTCTCTTTAATGGAAAAGGGTACTGGTCTAAATTTAAAAAATTTGGGCTTAGCATTTGGCCTCAATGATATTGAACCTTTAATGCCCTGAATTGGTAAATCTTTATTTTCAAATACTCTCTTATATACTTCTAAAAACAGTTCTAAATTTGAAATTACATTTATATTATTACAGATATCAAAAACGCAATTGGGCCAATCAGTTTTTAAAATTCTTATCCAATTTCTGCCCAGTAGCGGCGTTTGGTTATTAAACTGGCCTGTCACAATTAGGGGTAGTTTTTCCTGATAGTTTTTGTAACTAACATTTACCAAGCATTTTCCAAAAACTGGTATCATATTTCCTGAAAAACTTTTCAAATGTCCACTGTATTTCTCTAGAGTGACATTTTTGAGATTTGTAAGAAAAAATTTCTTTGAAACTACAGACACGTCTGCACCAGTGTCAACCTCCATTATAGTGTCTGCATCTTCAATTTTAACATTTACCAATATTTTTGGTGCGTTTTCTAATGTGTTGCACTGAATAGTATTCAATTTATTCAGATTGGGTTTATTCATTCCAGAATTTTGGGCCGATTTTTTATTCCAACATACTGGAGCAATGTGCCCTTTCTTATTGCAAATATAACATTGAGCATTTTTAAATTTGCATAACTTCGTATCGTGGTTAGACTTTCCACAAATTTTGCAAGGATTATTGTATTTACATGGGAATTTAAAATTTTTAGATCTGGCTTTCAACTTATCAATATCATGACCAGGATTTTTCATCAAATTTACTTGTGACTTCGCTGCCTCTACAGAATTTGCAATATTTATTGCACTATCAAGCGTTAAAAAAGGTTCACTTAGCAGCCTTTTAAGCGTAGCTTCATCGAAGCAACCACTTACAAATTGATCACACAAATTTTCATTTATGTCAGTAAATTTGCACTTGTCTGCCTGAGATTTAAGCCTCAAAACAAATTTTCCCACAGGCTCACTTTCTTTTTGTACAATCTTGTGAAATAAATATCTTTCATAGTGCTTATTTTTTATTGGATATAAATGGTTGGTTAAAACCTCTACTAAATCTTTATATTTAAGGTCACTTGGCCTTCTGGGTACCAACAAATCGCGCAAAGTCTTATAAACATTAACATCAATAGACGTTAATAACACAGATACTTTGTCTGCTTCTAATGTTTTGTTCAATTTAAAACATTCTTCTAATTGTTCCAAATAACAATTTAGATCTTCACCTTCACGAAACCTTGGATAATTTAAATTAGTGGTGGCCATACTTACGTTAATTCTTCGTCGCCATTTGATACGTTTCTATTAATTGTTAAATATTAATGGTGAAAATTATTTTGTAAGAAATTGCACTCTATATATATATATATATATAGATAAATGAAAGATACACTATTTTTAAGCTACTATAATTATTTTATTCTTTTTACAATTCGATTATACGTATATTGTTGTTTACAAGATGATGATCAATAATACAGAGTAGAGTAATAATATATCACAGATCAGATACTTGACCCACAGATATTGTTTTAACTCCGCCTTTGCCAGTCCCAAACCCGGATAAAAAAGGAGGAGGGGGAGCAGTAACAAGCTCACTAAAAAACCTGTGCTCAGCTGGCCCGGCTGATAGTACCCTGTAAGGGCTCCTAATCCAGGGATACAGGATGAGCAGCGTTTGTATTCCATGTTAGGAGCGGCTGCACATGGCGTCTGTTCCTCATGTCAGAGGCGGCCATTCATTTTGGAGCTAAGTCGGCCTGCCACTGAGTAGCGCTCCCATTCTTAACGACAAAGGCAGACGCATTCTACTTCACCCAATCATGATGGTTGTCAACAGACACCATCAAAAGTCTCAAGATTTACAAGTTTGACACCCTAATATGATTGAGTGGAGATAAGAAAGAAGAAGAATAAGATATTGTTTTAACAAATGTTCGTTAGGCAAAATTTCACTAGAGTAAGAACTTCTCATTTCTTGATGTACACAAACACAAAGCCTTTATTATGACTCTCTGGTCTCACACAGATTCTTAATTATATGAGAAGGGGTATTATATAAGTAAAAAAATATATAAAATCAATAAAGATCCAGTTAATTAGACATTTCTTTGATTTTCGAAGCCTTCATGTAAAATTTATATACACTTAATGTGAATGAATCTGACAGGTTGGATATTAAATAATACAACTTGCATAATAAGGGACTTCTTGATGTCATCTAACTCCTTTAAAAAGATGTCTGTAGCTTCAGGGCAGGTGGAGAGTGTGACTGAACTCTGTGTTGTTAGGTATCCCCAGATCGCTGCCATCCCTGACAGAAGACGTCCGCCGGTTACTTCCTATTCTCACGTAAGACAATTGACAATTAAAATAATGTTATTGACATCTTGTCAATACATGCAAAGTGCACAGTCTGTACTACTTAAAACTACAAGAAACTTAACCTTGGATTTCACGTTGATATTATTAAATTATAAGTCAGGATATGAATGTTTATACTGTAGAGATATCTATTTAGTACAGTAGAACCTCTCTTTAGCGGACACCTCTCCACAAAGGACAGTTTTCATTTGCAAAATTATCATTTTTACTATTTAGCAATTCACCGGTAAGAGGACACCTCTCCCTAAAGGACACTTTGGCTCTACAATTAGGTATTGTTATTTACAGGGAGGTTCTACTGTATAAAATTATATATATTTGGGGTTTAATCAAAAGAGTCAAATTCTGATAACTTTTCATGATGATTGTTCTGTACACTTTAAGATTGGTGCACTACGATGTTGGTTCGTTTGGATTAAAATGGTCTCAAGCAAAAGGTGACAATATATATATTTAAAGAGGATCAACGTTGTATACAAAAGCAAACTAAAATCGAATAAAACAACTGGTTTTCTTTTCCCGTAGATTACATAAGGCCTAGCGAAGAAGTACGTCCATCTCATCAAGCAAGCCGTGCGCTCTACTCTACCAGCCTTACTACGACTACTACTACCACTACACAGACAACATCGCCTTTTTTATAGGCAAAAGATAAAATAATAGAAAAATGCAAAATAGCTATTTACATAAAATATAAAAAATACAAAGTACATTTACATAACTAACCAACATTCCTCCCACCAATTTAATTGATATAAATTAAATTCTAATACTATAATTTATTGGCTATATAGTAGAGGCTAATCTAAATTTGTTTTATTTCTAATGGAAAAAGTCGCTGTACTGGACGAAGAAAAACTCCCGATGATGTCTTCACTCTTGCGACTCGAACTTGTCCATCGGCTCCAGGTAGTACCTCCTTCACTTTTCCTAATGGCCATGAAATCCTTTTCCTTTTATCGTTTCCTATAAGTACTATTTCTCCTACCTCGATCCTTCGTGATTTCTTTGCTTTTCTATGATGAACCAGCATTGCTAAGTATTCCTTCGTGAATCTGGCTCTAAGTTCATCTCTACAAGCTTGCATATTTCGGTAGCGAGTAACCATTGAATCCCGTTCTACTTCATCGGCTTCAGGTAAAATTGAGCTTCCACAGTTGTTAATAAGTTTGTTTGGGGTTAGAGGCGCCAATTCATCATCATCTTCTGATACATACGTAAGTGGACGGTTATTCCCTACAGCTACCACGTCACAAAGCAGTGTCTGTAATTCTTCGTTAGTGACACGCGCAGATCCCAACACTGACCTAAGTAGCTGCTTAACGATCCCGATAATGCGCTCCCAAAAACCTCCCCACCAACAGGCCGTTGGTGGATTGATCTTCCACGATATGCGATTGATTGCTCCATATTCCACAATCTTGTTCCAATCCAATGAACTGAACAGGTTCTTGAACCCAACAAAGTTTAATCCATTGTCCGAGTATATCGTAGATGGCCTTCCTCTTCTAGCTATGAACCTGCGCAATGCTCCAATAAATGTTTCCGTAGTAAGGGAAGTACACAACTCTAGATGAACTGCTCTGTAAGTAGCACAAGTAAAAATTGCAATCCAGTACTTTTTGTTTCCCTTTAGATGTAGTGGACCTGTCATATCGACTCCAGTTACATCAAACGCTGGTCCCACTCGAACTCTGTCCTTCGGTAAAGGTCCCTCTTCAACATAGCAAGGCTGTAAGTATAAGAGTTCAAGGCATGCGAGGATGCGTTTCTTAAAGAAACGCATCCTCGCATGCCTTGAACTCTTATACTTACATTATTCAGAGGATTTCATCTCTTTTTATATAGCAAGGCTGTGCTCGGAAACGACGACAACGTGCACACGGACGAATTTCGTTGCGAATTGTGCGTCTGCTGTTTAGAATACAGTACCTATCCCGCAAATTTGCATGCAATGACTGAACTCCAGCATGGCACATTAGTCGATGGTAACTCCAAATTAGCTGACCTGTAACTCCATTCGAAGGCATCACGATTGGACAAGAGTGTGCATCTACTTTCTCCACGGGGACGAAACGGCACTTTACCCGCAAGAGTCCACTTTCATCTTCATAGACACGCAGGTTCTTGAATTTCTTATCCTTGACTCCCTCGAACGAGCACTGTTGAACCAATCTGATCACCTTTTCTTCAGCTAATGTCATTTCCTCCATCGTAATAGGGCCTTTTGTAATTTTGTTTGAACGTTTTCTCTGCAGCCAATCCAGAAATCTTCTCCAGTATGCAACCATCCGAAGGATTTTGTGATAATTGGAGAACTGAGTGATCTTCGCCAACATATCTCTTTTTTCTATATTGAAGTGTGTGACGACTGCCTTTCTCAGTTCACTATTGACTTCTTCGATTGACTCTTTTTCTACAGACTGTGTCCAAAATTGTTCTTCTTTCTTAAGCCAAACTGGTTCCTCCCACCATCTAGTAGTAATCAATTGCGAGATTGAAGCTCCACGTGAGGGGATGTCTGCAGGATTTTCTTTACCAGGAACGTGCCTCCAATCAGTTATGCTTGAATTTTGTCGAATCTTCTTTACTCTTCCTGCGACAAACACTGACCAGTTCATATCATGCTTAATCCATGCTAAAGCAGTAGTAGAGTCCGTCCACAATGTAACCGGTATATCTTCGAACTCCATCATAGATTTTATGTGGACAGCCAATCTAGATCCGATTTCACATGCAACCAATTCCAGTCTTGGTATAGTGGTATTCTTCATAGGAGCTACTCTCGAACGAGCCATGAGTAATTGAACTTGAACACTCCCAGGGAATCCACTTCGTAAATAGGCACAAGCTGCAAACGCCGCGTTGCTACTGTCCATAAAAATATGCAATGTCCATGTTCCTCTATCTTGAGATTGAACAACACAGCGAGGAATTCTCAATTTGTCCACCTCAGTTAACTGACTCAACCATGCATTGAATCTTCGACTGATGTCTTCCGATAAGTCTGTATCCCATCCAGCTTTGACCCCATAAGATTATTGAAGTAACATCTTAGGAATGATTGTGAACGGACAAGTGAATCCAATCGGGTCGAACAATGAATGAGCTGCCGATAATATCTTCCTTCTTGTCACTTTTCCCGGTTCCATTTTCTTCGCAAAACTCCTAAGATCACAAGTTAACTCATCAGTCCTCAGATTCCAAAACAGACCTAGTACGGGTACTTGCTTTTCTTCAGACGATGGACCAATTTCCCATTCTCTTAAGTCCATTTTTGCTGCTCCAAATATTTCAACTGATTCTTCCTTGAACTTCAAAGCATCTTCTTTTGATCCAACGGAAGCGACGCAATTGTCAACATACATTGACCTTCTCAGAATATCAATCGTTTTCTTGTATTCATCTTCATAAGTACTTAGGTGATGATCACAATTACCGTAGCGAGAAGAAAAGGACTACTTGATACTCCAAAGACGACACGACAATGACGGTACATTTGCTTTTCTTCCAATTTCTGATTTTTGTACCACCAAAACTGTAAGTAGTTTCTGTCTTCTTCAGCGACCTCGATTTGCAAGAATGCCCTTCTAATATCAGAAGTTACTGCCACTGGACCGAGACGAAAACGAGTAATAATATCTGGAATATTTTCGAACATATTTGGTCCAACTTCCAGACAATCGTTGAGTGAAGGATTTCCTTTTGTGCGAAATGAGGCATTGAATACTGGAAGCACAGGAGTAGATTGGCTTTCTGGTTTGATTACTCCATGATGGCTCAGAACATGTCCAGATTCCGAATCGACACGCTCTATTATTCCTTCATCCTCCCAGGACTTGAAAACATCGTGATAGGTTGACAAAACTCCCAACTTTTCCAATCTTGCAGTAGTAGATTCAAGTTTCTTCTCCGAAATTAGCTTGTAATTAGGGAGTGGTGGGTGTCCTCCTATCCAAGATAAATTGACAGAATATCGACCATCTTCATTCTGTTTCACTGTTTGGTTGAAATGTTCCAACGCTGCAACTGACAACTCTTCTTTGCACTTTTCCTTCAAGGGTTCCATGATACCGATAACATCTAATCTCCAAAGATCTTGTATTGTTGCATCACGGACTAAGCATGACAGTACTGATGGTTGAGATTCAGTTGTTTGAACATTTTCCAAAATCTTTCCACTAACAGTCCAGCCCAGCTTCGTTTCGAGAGCGACAGGACCAGAATCTAATTCTATTTTCTTTCCTGTTAGTAGCTTGGCGTATACGTCTGCTCCTAGTAGTAGTTCAATCTCCGTGTTTGACCCATAGACATCCAAGTCAATTCCCTTTGATCGAAGTTCCGTCATCCATTCGGCAGGTTGAGCGGAAGGCATTGCACTACAAATCGCTGAGCAGTCTTGTACTTCAAAATTGCAGTTGTACTTGGAGTCCACATCAGAAAGGTAAATTCGATACCGCTTGTTCTGCTGTGGTCTCGATTTCACTCCACCAAATAGTAAGTGTACAACTTCCTTTTTCCCGAGCATAGTGAGTCCAACCTCAGAAGCAGTTTGTTCCAATACATATGAGTTCTGAGATCCACTATCTAACATTGCTCGAACAACTTTTGATTTATTTTCGCCATTAATCTTTACCATGATTGTTTGAAGTAAGACATCTTGACACCGAACTCGATTCGACATGTCCACGGATGCATCTGTGTTCTTACTTTTCTCTTCAATCCCATCAGATTTTTGGCTGCCTTTTGAAACTGGACATACGATTGCCCAGTGTTTTTTACTACAGTTGACACATTTCACTACGTTTCTGCATTTCTTGGAAATGTGTCCGGGCTTCAAGCAAGAATAACAACACCGTTTCTCTTGAATTATTTTCCTTCTTTCTTCAAGAGACATTGACATGGCTTTACAGCATTGTTCACTCATGTTTTCCATCACAAAATACACATTTATAAGCGTTATTTGACTTCCCTTCAGCAACTACCAGACTTGCAGCGGTGGCGACAGATGTCATCGGCTTGGGCGGCTTATCTCGATTAAATTGTGATGGATACGAACTCGAAAACGGTTGACGAGCTAAACGCATTCTTTCACTTCCCTCAACTTCGTGTTTTAGCAACTCCATAAGCCTCTCCAGGAGGACTTCACTTGATTTATGCTTTCCATCTTCATCAGGCTTGTGATGATGACGAGTCCTTTCCCACGCGACGAAGAGATCTTCAGGTAAAGCTGATTCCACCATGGGGTACAGAATAGCAGCGCATTTTTCCGTGGAGACTCCTAAAGATCCCAACGCTCGTAGTTGTGACGATAACCGAACGTATAAAGTCGAAAAAGATGTCGTGTTCCTTCCATAAGCATTTTCCAAAATGATAACAATCAAATCCCTTACGTACACTTCCACCAACATGTCTTCACGGCCAAAACGTTCCTTAAGAGTGCTGATGGCAAGCGGATAACTCAACGCTGCGTTTGGAAAGGATGAAACTATTTCCTCCGACACCGATCCCTTTATCATGCAATTTTGCAGGTATTGGAACTTGACACAGGCCGAAATGGAGTCATCATCGTGGACGCTTTGAAAGGCTGACCAGAACTGCAGCCACTCCCGTGCTTCTCCTCCAAATTTCGGTAGTTCCAACTTCGGAAGTCGATGAAGATTTGACTTTCCTTCGTTCCCCTCAGAAACTATTGATTCTCGGTCTACTGTTGGTTTTGCCAGCAATTGTTCCATTTTTTGCAAAACGCCTTCAGACCTTCCAAATAGATTCGCTTGAACGATATCGACATCTTCAATTTCTTCATCTTCTCTATCCGCCTTTATCAGTTGTTCGATGAGACAATCTCTGGCAATTAAGAACCTGTCTTTACATCTGAGGAGCTTTGGCCGTAGAGACATCAACATTTCCTGGCTTGGTTCTTTCTTTCCAAGTTCGCCATCTGCTTCTGCAATAACACTTTCCAACGTCCTCCTTTTCGTATCACAAGCTTTCTTGAGTTTGTCCATCTTAAATCCTGTTGGTCAGGCTCGCCACAATGTTCTGTACACTTTTAGATTGTGCACTATGATGTTGGTTCGTTTGGATTAAAATGGTCTCAAGCAAAGGTGACAATATATATATTTAAAGAGGATCAACGTTGTATACAAAAGCAAACTAAAATCGAATAAAACAATTGGTTTTCTTTTTCCCGTAGATTACATAAGGCCTAGCGAAGAAGTACGTCCATCTCATCAAGCAAGCCGTGCGCTCTACTCTACCAGCCTTACTACGACTACTACTACCACTACACAGGCAACATCGCCTTTTTATAGGCAAAAGATAAAACAATAGAAAAATGCAAAATAGCTATTTACATAAAATATAAAAAATACAATGTACATTTACATAACTAACTAAGTGAAGACTTCGTGGATGGCTTTTCTTGATTTATCAAGAAATTGGGTTGGCCAAATATCTCGGAGCAAGCTAAATAAACGTTTAGTTTATTTTTGCACCACTAGATGGCGCTCTGCCATCTAAAAAGCCCATGTGCTCGTGGTCAGGAGATGCCTTCTTTATTTTTAATAACTAACTAACAATGATTTTTATATGTGATTATTTTATTTTGATCTGCGAATTTAAAGTTGTATTAATTCTCTCCCTTTTTAGTTTGTGAATTTGGATATGTTTTTTCTATCTGAAACTATTTACTTTTTGTTTTTTTTTCAGATTGGACCAAAGAAGAATGGAAGATTTAGAACAACTTGCCCCAGGGCCATTGGACATATCGGAATTCTTAGTCCGTGGGACTTCAGACCTCTCGACATTTTGCAGATCTATTATCCAAGAGCAATCTACAACCATTTTAAAAAAGTTGGAGTTGTTAAAAAACAGCGTCACGAAGGAAGTTCAAGAATTGAGACATCATTGTTCCTCCTTAGCTGCAAAAAATGGAGCTCTGGAAGCCAGAGTGAGTAATCTGAGAGAAGAGTTAAATTTGACCCATTATCAATGTACAGGAAATATTATGGATATGCCTATAGTAAGTAATGAAGGTAGTGCATCACTTAATGTATCCCAAATATTACCCAGAATAGCCCAAGAACTTATTGTCATATGCCAAAACAACGAGAAACTTCTTTATCAAAATAAAAGGCTAAAAGAATTCCTCAACAATGTATATCTATCAGATATGGAAGTCGTTAGAAAAGGCCACGAACAATGCACAGAGAATATTCTACAAAGATATAAGAGTCAGAAAACTCATCTTAAAACTCTAATGGAAAATCAATTTGAAGATTTCTCAACTACAAAAACTAAAATTAACAAAATATCATCTCGTTTTACTAAAAAGTTAAATAAAATGAAAAAAGAAATTGAAAAGCAAACAAAGGTAATATTAAAGGATCAAGAAAAATTTCAGCGTGTATCAAAAAAGCTCTACTTTGTCGAGGCTGATCTAATGGCTACAAAAGGAGAACTACAAAATACTAAGAATGTACTAAAAATTACCAAGGATGAACTAAAAAGTACTAAGGGTGAACTTCAAATTACCAAGAATGAACTACAAAGTACCAAGGTTGAACTACAAAGTACCAAGAATGAACTACAAATTACCAAGGATGAATCACAAGGTACTAAAGATCAACTACAAATTCACAAAGATATACTAGACAGTACAAGAAAAGAACTAAAAGACGTTAATACCAAATTAGAGGAATCCAAAAGCAGCAAATTAAATTTAGAATCACCAAAAGCATGTCATAAATGTTCACAGGATGTTACGAAACAGACAAGCTCAAAACTAGACTTAAATTTCGGCGTCCAAAACTGGATTCCCAGAGTTTCGTTTGACAAGATGAATGATCTTATTAGTAAATATTTCTATAAAGAATATAATGGATCCGAATTTTGGTGTGGTGTGGGTTTGTGCATATGGGATACCTATAACAGTTTTGTCACCCATACCTCCGGAATAAAGTCCTTGTACATCGACACCACCAAGTTTGATGTCAAATGGGGATGGCATGTGATGGAAGACAATGTCCAGGTCACTGTGACATTCCGGGAACGAGGCGGAGGCCGGCGGAAGCTGTCCCAATACAAATGTGTCGTGTTACTATCCTGCAACGCTCTTGGTGACACCGTGAGCGTCAACTCCGCCGTGATTGACAACGCTTGTCGTTATCAACTGGATAGAAGGAAATGGGAGAATTTCTTCAAGTCTGGAGGGAAGGTGTGTGTATATATGAATTTCTACAGAACTCTGACACTTTATTGACGTATGCCATTAGGAATCACTAGAGTCTATGGAAGGTTTCCTTAGGATAAACCAACACCTGTTTCTATCCAGCAATGAAGTA
The DNA here is from genome assembly GCA_030710605.1 of Cordylochernes scorpioides. NCBI lineage: Eukaryota > Metazoa > Arthropoda > Arachnida > Pseudoscorpiones > Chernetidae > Cordylochernes > Cordylochernes scorpioides. The sequence continues at coordinate 60,354,277 of CP092882.1, forward strand.
TATTGGATAGACTGAAGAACTCCCCCATTACCTGCTTAATTGTACAGCCCTTGATACAGAGAGGAAAGCCCTATATCAACAAATTAAATGTACCAACACTTCACCCTACGTATTGCTTTCAAAAATATCAGCAAACAAATCTAAGGCAATAGCTTACTATAAAATTTTTAGATCATCATTATGTAAGGACCAGTCAACAAGTAAATGACTTTGAGACGAAGAGTAAAGCCAGTTCAATTTCTATGTAAATAACACAAGATGATTATTACCTTACCCAATTGTGAGAATCTGTATGGGTCAAGTTCCTAATAAAGGCTTCTGTGTGTGTGTGTGAGTATATTGGATAGAAAAAGACTAAGTATATGCTTGAAGGTTACGCTGAGGATCTTAGTACAACCTCCCGCGTTTGGATTCTTCTTTAATGACTATCATTAATAGATTAATGAAACAAACAACAAAAAAGCTTTATTAAGATTATTTAGTCTTATACGGATTCTCCAAGCACAGAAATGTAGGGTACATACAAGAATAACAGCAGTAACAACAACAAAAGTCCCTGTTATGACCTTTTGGTCTTATACAACTTCTCCACTTAGAAGAGGGTATATACAGGAACAATAGTTACAATAATTAGCAATGTTATTTACAATGTGTCAAGGGAGATAGTAGCAGGAAAGGGGCCGCTGGGGAACTAGAGTATTATTATGCGTTGATGTTATTATATCTCTTGAGGAAAGATTACGCGACAATAAAGTTGGGATATCCAGCAGGTTAAGAAAGTCTCCAAGGTGGTTGGTGCGAATGTTTAGTTCACCATATAAAATTATCTCCAGTCCATTGTGTATCTTGATCGTAATATATATATTCTCTAAGTTGAAGTTCATTCATTATTCCATGAATGAAAATATTTAAGCATAAATGCTTCTTTTTCACACGAATCAAACTTCTACTGAAGTAAGAAACATCCGTGCTTGAATACTTTCATTCCCTATATATAGATGGTGTGTAATTGCTTTATAATTATTCAATGAATGAAAGTATTTAAGCATAAATGCTTCTTTTTCACACGAATCAAGCTTCTACTGAATGAAGAAACATCCGTGCTTGAATACTTTTATTCCCTATATATATATGGTGTGTAATTGCTTTATCATTATTCAATGAATGAAAGTATTTAAGCATAAATGCTTCTTTTTCACACGAATCAAACTTCTACTGAATGAAGAAACATCCGTGCTTGAATACTTTTATTCCCTATATATATATGGTGTGTAATTGCTTTATAATTATTCAATGAATGAAAGGATTTAAGCATAAATGCTTCTTTTTCACACGAATCAAACTTCTACTGAATGAAGAAACATCCGTGCTTGAATACTTTTATTCCCTATATATATATGGTGTGTCATTGCTCTATCATTATTCAACGAATGAAAGTATTTAAGAATAAATGCTTCTTTTTCACACGAATCAAACTTCTACTGAATGAAGAAACATCCGTGCTTGAATACTTTCATTCCTTATATATAGATGGTGTGTAATTGCTTTATCATTATTCAATGAATGAAAGTATTTAAGCATAAATGCTTCTTTTTCACACGAATCAAACTTCTACTGAAGTAAGAAACATCCGTGCTTGAATACTTTTATTCCCTATATATAGATGGTGTGTAATTGCTTTATCATTATTCGATGAATGAAAGTATTTAAGCATAAATGCTTCTTTTTCACACGAATCAAACTTCTACTGAATGAAGAAACATCCGTGCTTGAATACTTTTATTCCCTATATATAGATGGTGTGTAATTGCTTTATCATTATTCAATGAATGAAAGTATTTAAGCATAAATGCTTCTTTTTCACACGAATCAAACTTCTACTGAATGAAGAAACATCCGTGCTTGAATACTTTCATTCCTTATATATAGATGGTGTGTAATTGCTTTATAATTATTCAATGAATGAAAGTATTTAAGCATAAATGCTTCTTTTTCACACGAATCAAACTTCTACTGAATGAAGAAACATCCGTGTTTGAATACTTTTATTCCCTATATATAGATGGTGTGTAATTGCTTTATCATTATTCAATGAATGAAAGTATTTAAGCATAAATGCTTCTTTTTCACACGAATCAAGCTTCTACTGAATGAAGAAACATCCGTGCTTGAATACTTTTATTCCCTATATATATATGGTGTGTCATTGCTCTATCATTATTCAACGAATGAAAGTATTTAAGCATAAATGCTTCTTTTTCACACGAATCAAACTTCTACTGAAGTAAGAAACATCCGTGCTTGAATACTTTTATTCCCTATATATATATGGTGTGTAATTGCTTTATCATTATTCAATGAATGAAAGTATTTAAGCATAAATGCTTCTTTTTCACACGAATCAAACTTCTACTGAATGAAGAAACATCCGTGCTTGAATACTTTTATTCCCTATATATATATGGTGTGTCATTGCTCTATCATTATTCAACGAATGAAAGTATTTAAGAATAAATGCTTCTTTTTCACACGAATCAAACTTCTACTGAATGAAGAAACATCCGTGCTTGAATACTTTCATTCCTTATATATAGATGGTGTGTAATTGCTTTATAATTATTCAATGAATGAAAGTATTTAAGCATAAATGCTTCTTTTTCACACGAATCAAACTTCTACTGAATGAAGAAACATCCGTGTTTGAATACTTTTATTCCCTATATATATATGGTGTGTAATTGCTTTATCATTATTCAATGAATGAAAGTATTTAAGCATAAATGCTTCTTTTTCACACGAATCAAACTTCTACTGAATGAAGAAACATCCGTGCTTGAATACTTTTATTCCCTATATATATATGGTGTGTCATTGCTCTATCATTATTCAACGAATGAAAGTATTTAAGAATAAATGCTTCTTTTTCACACGAATCAAACTTCTACTGAATGAAGAAACATCCGTGCTTGAATACTTTTTTTCCCTATATATAGATGGTGTGTAATTGCTTTATCATTATTCAATGAATGAAAGTATTTAAGAATAAATGCTTCTTTTTCACACGAATCAAACTTCTACTGAATGAAGAAACATCCGTGCTTGAATACTTTCATTCCTTATATATAGATGGTGTGTAATTGCTTTATAATTATTCAATGAATGAAAGTATTTAAGCATAAATGCTTCTTTTTCACACGAATCAAACTTCTACTGAATGAAGAAACATCCGTGTTTGAATACTTTTATTCCCTATATATATATGGTGTGTAATTGCTTTATCATTATTCAATGAATGAAAGTATTTAAGCATAAATGCTTCTTTTTCACACGAATCAAACTTCTACTGAAGTAAGAAACATCCGTGTTTGAATACTTCCATTCCCTATATATATATGGTGTGTAATTGCTTTATCATTATTCAATGAATGAAAGTATTTAAGCATAAATGCTTCTTTTTCACACGAATCAAACTTCTACTGAATGAAGAAACATCCGTGCTTGAATACTTTCATTCCCTATATATATATGGTGTGTAATTGCTTTATCATTATTCAATGAATGAAAGGATTTAAGCATAAATGCTTCTTTTTCACACGAATCAAGCTTCTACTGAATGAAGAAACATCCGTGCTTGAATACTTTTATTCCCTATATATATATGGTGTGTAATTGCTTTATAATTATTCAATGAATGAAAGGATTTAAGCATAAATGCTTCTTTTTCACACGAATCAAACTTCTACTGAATGAAGAAACATCCGTGCTTGAATACTTTTATTCCCTATATATATATGGTGTGTCATTGCTCTATCATTATTCAACGAATGAAAGTATTTAAGAATAAATGCTTCTTTTTCACACGAATCAAACTTCTACTGAATGAAGAAACATCCGTGCTTGAATACTTTCATTCCTTATATATAGATGGTGTGTAATTGCTTTATCATTATTCAATGAATGAAAGTATTTAAGCATAAATGCTTCTTTTTCACACGAATCAAACTTCTACTGAAGTAAGAAACATCCGTGCTTGAATACTTTTATTCCCTATATATAGATGGTGTGTAATTGCTTTATCATTATTCGATGAATGAAAGTATTTAAGCATAAATGCTTCTTTTTCACACGAATCAAACTTCTACTGAATGAAGAAACATCCGTGCTTGAATACTTTTATTCCCTATATATAGATGGTGTGTAATTGCTTTATCATTATTCAATGAATGAAAGTATTTAAGCATAAATGCTTCTTTTTCACACGAATCAAACTTCTACTGAAGTAAGAAACATCCGTGCTTGAATACTTTTATTCCCTATATATAGATGGTGTGTAATTGCTTTATCATTATTCAATGAATGAAAGTATTTAAGCATAAATGCTTCTTTTTCACACGAATCAAACTTCTACTGAAGTAAGAAACATCCGTGCTTGAATACTTTTATTCCCTATATATAGATGGTGTGTAATTGCTTTATCATTATTCAATGAATGAAAGTATTTAAGCATAAATGCTTCTTTTTCACACGAATCAAACTTCTACTGAAGTAAGAAACATCCGTGCTTGAATACTTTTATTCCCTATATATAGATGGTGTGTAATTGCTTTATCATTATTCAATGAATGAAAGTATTTAAGCATAAATGCTTCTTTTTCACACGAATCAAACTTCTACTGAATGAAGAAACATCCGTGCTTGAATACTTTTATTCCCTATATATAGATGGTGTGTAATTGCTTTATCATTATTCAAATTTGAATCCAAGAAAATAGGTGCAAAATTTATTATTGAAATCACTAAATTGAAATACAGAATGGTATTTATATTTTAACTGTCTAATTATATACGCTATATTGAATTATTTTGTTTGTATAAAATAAAAATACTTATGTAGTACTTGTAGTACTTATATGAACGGTCAGAATATGCTTTCTTTTTTACTTCTAATATCAACACCTGACTCCTTTTTCTATTTTCACTTACTTTTCAGATTAACCTGACATTGGGTATATGTCAGTTGAGTTGAGGATATAGCGTCACCTTCTTTAGTAAGGCAGTTGAAATTGTTTAATTTCAAAAAGTATCTTACACCTTTAAAATAGTTTCGAATTTTGATAACAGATGGCGCGCTAGTTCATCACTTACTTTTATTTCACATGTTTAGCATATTTACGCAAATTTGGCCTTAACTAACCATTTCTTTATATCCCAGGAAGCCTTTTTGAACAAAATATTTGATCGTTGAGGTACAACCTGCACAATGCTCTGATGAGGACCAACAATTCGAAAAACGTTCATTTTAGATGACAGAGCGCCATCTGTTGGAGAAAAAAATAAGCTTAACGTTGAGATTAAGGCTTGTAAATTGTATTTGTTGACCCATTTACTTAATAAATAAAGTAGCGCAACCATGAACGAGTTTCGTGCTGTTGGCCCTTACAGCGTGGTGTAGGATATACCTCAACATTTGGTCCAAAAGGCTTTTTGAGACCTCAAGAAATTTTTAAAATGCATTTGTCTCTTAATTAAAAAGTAAAAGATTTCCCTGGAGGCTTTATGTTTTTATTTTAATATTGATTAAAAGGATTATTTTATCAAATACATTTGTCTCTCCTACTTCTTCATATACAGTAGAACCTCCCTGTGACGGACACCTAATTGTAGAGTCAAAGTATCCTTTAGAGAAAGGTGTCCTCTTACCGGAGAGTTGCTAAATAGTAAAAATGGTAATTTTGCAAATAGAAACTGTTCTTTGTGGAGAGGTGTCCGCTAGTGGGAGTGTCCTCTCATGGAGGTTCTAATGTATATTCAATAAGATTCATACACAAAAGAGATAGTGAGGAAAGTTTTAGAACAGATGTGTAAATAAATCCCTTTTCAAACATAGACCCACGTGCACATGGGGAAAAAGAAAAAAATACTGTATTATTTTGTTGTTGTATGGCGAATCCATACAGGGCAATGGGCCCTAATAAAAGCCTTAATAAGAAAAACACGAACTTTTGGAAAAACCTTTTAATTTTTTCTCAAAATATTTCGAAGGGTAGCTACACCTCTTTATCAATTTATTGCACGATAAACTATTCAATGGGTCGACTTTTGATGGCGTCTCGTTTTGACGTCTATTTTGACGGGAGAGGCGACCTTTGTCTCTTTAGATCAATATCCTCCCGGAAAAGTTTCCATCTATATTTTAGCCATAGATTTGGCCCAGCCACATTGCCAGCTAAACACCTATTTGGTAGATTGTCAAGATTCCATTAGATCCCGTGTGGATCTCATGGAATAAAGTCCGCCCTAGACTAAAGAGGGCCATTAGCCCGAAACCATGGTCTCTAGATGGACGCATTTCAGTTTGTCAAAGCTGGTGTTGTGGCTTTTGTCACCGACCTGAGGCTGCTATTTTGCGGCGACGGTCAATAGATGGCGTCTCGTTTTGATGTCTATTTTGACGGGAGAGGCAACTTTTGTCTCTTTAGTAAAATAATTATATTTCTATAAGAAGGGATAAAAGCTAACGGTGACGAGATTATTTATTAAAGAGATATATTATGATGCACTAGCGCGCCATCTGTTATGAAAATTCGAAACTATTTTAGACGCGTAAAATTCTTTTTAAAATTAAACAATATCTACTGCCCTTATTGCAATGATGAGCCAGGCCCTCCAATTAATTTTTCCATTGCAGTAAGGACAGTAGATATTGTTTAATTTTAAAAAGAATCTTACGCGTCTATAATAGTTTCGAATTTTCATAAAGAGATATATGTTGGACAAGAATAATAAAATATAAATCTCCGAAATTAAGTTTCTTTATGGGATTAATGAAAATTAGAATATATTGTGATCAGTATTTTCATACACGATTTTTTTTCAATAGAAAGGTTTTAGAGGTGAAATATTATTGGAATAAAATGATTTGACCTCCTTTTTTTTTCATCCTTTCTCCAGTAATTCAATTTTCTTCCCTTTATTCTCTATATAATCTTCCCTCAATCATTTTTTTAAATTATTTATAGGGAAGATTCTATAGAGGAATATAGGAAAGAAAAGTCTTCTCATTCTTTCTCATCTCCACTCAATCATATTAGGGTATCAAGCTTGTTTGACAACCATCATGACTGTGTGAAGTAGATTGCGTCTGCCTTTGTCATTAAGACTGGGAGCACTACTCAGTGGCAGGCCGACTTAGCTCTAAAAGAAATGGCCGCCTCTGACATGAGGAACAGACGCCATGTGCAGCCCCTCCTAACATGGAGTACAAACGCTGCTCATCCTGTATCCCTGGATTAGGAGCCCTTACAGGGTACTATCAGCCGGGCCAGCTGAGCCTAGGTTTTTTAGCGAGCTTGTTACTGCTCCCCCTCCTTCTTTTTCATCCGGGCTTGGGATCGAAAAAGGCGGAGTTGGGGAAGAAAAGTGATTTAACGGGAGAAAAGGAAGAAAAAAGAGGAGGTCAGATCATTTTATTCCAATAATATTTCACCTCTAAAACCTTTCTATTGAAAAAAAATCTTGTGTGAAAATACTCATCACAAGATATTGTTACGACGCTTCTCAACCGTGGATGTTTGCGTTCAAGGTTTCTAAGAGAACAATGTGGATTCTTTATGGATACAGCTTAGTACGGTATATTTATTCCCAGAGCTTTAAAAAGTAGATTGATAACTATATACAGTAGATGGACTTGCTTTCATTGTCCGCCACTAGAGGGATCCTCCTCGTCACCGTCTTCTCCTTGCCGCATATGTCACCAGCCTGACGTTCCTTCCCAGACTGTGATGTCCTCTCGGCGCAGCTATCTCGGCTCCTTCCTTCACTACGGCACCAGCTGGACACTTTATCTCCCGCCCCCTCCTCTGGAATCTGTCAATAAACACTTCCTTGTGGAGGGAGGGTCCTGCATACCTTCTTTTCTTGGCTTTGCCCACATCTTTCTCTACATCTTCTTTGCTTCACCGCTTTAATATTATAATTTTCAATACAATATAATATAATGCGGCTTGTGATTGTAAAACGACATTTGAAATACTATCCCGCATGTATTTCTTTTCAACGAAAATTCAAAATTTATTTCAAGGAGAAAAAACGATTATTTCTAACCTTTTGGATGAGGTATGAAAGGGTGAATTGTGAAGAGTAATGATAAACGGAAAAATAAAAGTGTCCAGGGATGGGAAATGGGGATAGTATTTCAAATGTCGTTTTATAATCACAAGCCGCATTATATTATATTGTATTATAAATTACTTTATGTATTATTTACGAGCGGAAAAATATGTCCAAGGTAGCCTAGTGGACATGGCTTCTGCCCGGTAAGCGGAACACTGTGAGTTCGTTTCCCATCCCTGAACAATTATAATTTTCATTAATCCAATGAAGAAACTAATCCTCGGAGATTTATATTTGATTAATCTAATTGATACAGAGGATTATAAATCTAATATGTTTGACAATATTTCGGAAAATAACGTCCTCAACAGGCTGTAATACGAATACAATAAACTAAAGGACAAATGATATATATACAATCAACTCTCGATAATTTGAAACTCAAGGGACCAGAAAAAAATCAATTTATCAAGATTTCAAAATAACAGGAGTTTAAACAACTAAGAGGGAGGGAAAAAATCAAGTAAAAAAGAGTTTGATCTAAAAATTCGTGATTTATTATTTTAAACATTTGTACAGTTATTCACAAATGTTCATTTGTGGTATATTCATTCAACTTCAAATTACCGAGGGGACTACACAATAAATATTGATTTTATTCAACTTATCGAGTATATTTTTCAAGGGACTAGGAAAAAATTTCAAATTATCGAGAGATTAAAATTAACGAGTTTCAAATTATCGAGAGTCGACTGTGTATATGTGGTGATTTGTGAATTAGTCGTGATGGTTGTGTGATAAGGACAAACAGGAGATAGGATCCAGAGGCCCCGTGAGAAATAGATCGGGGAGGAAAGATAGAAGGTCCGAGAACAACCCCTAGAACAACTGGCGTCGTGACCTCCTAGGTGAGAACTGTCCCCTGATCAGAGAGAATGTGGTTTTACGGGCTACTAACCAAATTGTATGATTTTTGTGCCCAGAAATGTCCCCTTATAATCACATCCAGCCGCTTTTAAGTCGCTTTGAGTAAGATAAATCCCCTAGGGGGGAATGGGAGTGAAGACTTGACACTTGTTTACCAAAAGGGTTGCTTTAACCAGGTTATCTTACCTCTTTCCTCATACTCCCACATAAGTCATTTTATTTATATATTTCCTGTTGTGTATAAAAGTGGGCCTTGTATTTGAAATGATAAGGTATGGGTCGATTTTAAATGTTTTAATTATCTTGGAATGAGATAACATAATATAACACACAATAAAAATAAAAGTACATACTTGAGGTGTGACATCAAAGGCGGTAAACAATGGAAAAAAGTTTATTCGATTACATCTTATATTTACAACACAACGTTGTCGAATCCATTTCCTAACATTATTAAAATATATAACATTTCCAAATATTCTATAAACAGTTACGAGCGTCATGCGTTCTTAATAATTCTTCATCTCTGTCACCGTTTGCTTTTTTTTTTGGAATGGCGCTCTCCTATTGGTTGGCTACGATCACGCCACCTTTGCCCCCCCCCCCCCCCCCCCCCACTCGCTTTTTGGTTTTTGTAACTATTGTGTTGGAGCGGGTCGCTCCTTAAATAATCTATTGTTAACAATACCTCATTATAGGTCCGCAAATATCGAAAGTATAGGTATGTAGCTTTTGTACTATTAAGGTGTATATATATACACATACTTATGTACATATGTAAGCACTATTATCATTAGGGATATATATGTCACATCTATATAAATGTAGATATAATACTATATACTCTACTAATATATGCATTTATATAAGGCGCCAATTTATAATTGTAACAAATAGTATTTGAATAAAAGCATTCAATCGGGTAAAACACGGGCGTTGCCCGGGTCATTCGGATAGTTATGACATATATATCATGATATGATATACTATATCATTTCTCCTTTAGTTTATTGTATTCGTATTACAGCCCGTTGAAGGATGTTATTGTCTGAAAACTTGCCAAGTTTATATCTTTTTAATAAAAAACTCGTCACCATTGGTTTTTATTCTTTCTTAGAAATTATATCTGGCGAGATTCCCCCTCTTGTAAATAATAAGTATACACCAATACCTCGCTTTGCGTCGTTTGGTTTTGCGTTTTTTCAAAGTTGCGTTGCTGCTTAATTTTTACTGATTTTCACTGTGTGTCGTTAGATTTTCGAAGTTGCGTTGTTTTGGATTCGAGTCTTTAATTTTTTTTTCCCTAAAATATGGCAACACCTTTGTTTTTGATTGAGCCTTCACATATTTTCACTTTGCGTCGTGTTTTTTTGGAACGTAACCCCGACGCAAAGCGAGGTGTGGGTGTATGTTATATTTTAATACCCCTATTTAAACCCATAGGTAATGAAATTAACAAAGTAATTATATAGGTGTTTTGCTACCGTATAGTAGAACACCTTCCTTGGAAGTCGTCAATCTTTCCTATTTTAGTATAGGTACCGTCGATAAAGTGTGAGAAATAGTCTCTCCTGGAGGATGTCTCTCTTTGGAGGTCGTTGGATTATGTAAAGTTGATTCATTTTGAGGTGAAAAATGTGCTCACTTAAGGAAATGGATACTTATGAAAGTACTACCAAATTTCACAGTTTAATTGAAAAATATATATACCAATATTATTCATAAACACACCTATATATAGACGTGAGAGAAAATCTTGAGTTTTTAGTAGTCTTAACTTCACAAATTGATTTTAAAAAAAGAAGGATATACAAATTCGCCATACCGTGGGAGTAGCAATACATAGGATAAACATGGAAATATTAAGTTGATATTCTTACCTTTAGAGGACTCCCTTGTCGCTGTCCCTGTTGGCCACTTCGCCTCCTTGGTAGTGGCTCTTCCATCTTTGGTCCGTTCTTCTGGCATCTTGTTGATGCCCCTCCCAGTCCTCTGTTTCCTCCCTCCTCCCATAAGTCCCCTCCCACCACATCACTGGCCCTCCCACTGACCCCTTCTCTCTATCCCTTCTCTGTCAACGCCCCTCTCCATCTTCTGTCCCCCATCCCCCCATGACAATCTGACATCGAACAATCGTCATTGAATGTATCTCAGCCCGACGTTGCCTCCTCCACCGCAGCTTGAGTCTCCATCGCATCCCATGTTGAATCCACGATACCAGGTATCGATTCATCAACAGGAGATGACGCCCGTTATCATCCAATGTCGATCCTTCGACATCCAATAGCTAGCCCACTGGCCCTTAGCCCCTTCCCCCTTCCCTTTTACACCTGTTGACAACAACAAAATCAAAATTATTGACTGAATTGTACATGCCTTTTTATAATATTGGTCTAATTCAAACATGATGTAATAGCGCGCCATTTGTATTTGAAAATACAAACTCTTTCTAATTATATTCCCATTATAGATATTGTCGCGTAGAAAAATAATTAAATAGGCTTCCGAAATACTTTAAAAATATATTTAATTAGTTATTTGAAAGATTTTAAATAAAAAGTCAAAATTACTATGTACATGAGCCAAATCGACCCAGCAGTTAGAACAAGAGGGGAGAACTGAGTTTTTCTACCTTCCACGTGGCGCCACTGTTTACCCCGACCGGTAGGTCCAGTCAAGTTAAAAGGGAATACCAGGAAACTGTCCTCCTGACAATATGAATAATAAAACTACTAATTGATGCTGAGTTCTGTAATTCAAAACTAAAAAATGAAATCACTCACTATATTTTTGATTGCCCTGCTCTGAAAGAAGAAAGAAGAACCCTTATGCTCAAAACTGGGCAACTCTGTGCTTCACTTCCATCAATAATTGACAATATGACCCAGAATAAGTATATTGCTACGGCGTTTTATGGTTTCCACAAGTCCATATCTCAGAAGAAGGCCAAGTGATACTCACTCCTCACTTTCTTACTGCTACTCTTTTTGTGTTGATTTCTTGCTTCCCTCTTTCTTTCTTTTTTCTTCTTTTCTTGTTTTTTTTTTCATTTTCTTCTTACTCTGTATATATCGTTATTTCCTTTGTCTCACTGCTTTGTTCTTATGCATACCTCTGGTGAATCCTGTATAGGGTCAGTGACCCTAAATAAAGGCTTTTTTGTTGTTGTTGTAATTGATGCTGAGACATGTGATAAAAACCAGAATAAATTGTTTTGACCACTAAAGTAGCTGTTCACCTGATCAAAGATATTAACTAATTCTACCAATATTGATTAAGTTTTAGCACAAAAATATATCAAGCTCTTTTTTCAATATAATATTGAAACCATGAAAAAGCTTTTTTCGCCCAAAAAAAAAAAAGAGAATTTACTGATATTTACAAAGAAGGGACTTCAGTAATATTTTTGCATAGAGAGAGAGAGAGAGAGAGAGAGAGATCGGAACATGTTATTATATTTAAAATGTGTAGTTCTTATCAGCAGAGCAAGTGCTTTAGGATATCATGCACAATTCTATAAACTAAAAAAAAACTTGCATAAAAGGCGGGAATTATTGAACCATAATATTGCCATGTGGAAAATTAGGAAAGACAAACTTCAGGATGACACAGCAATTTATTTAAGGCAAGAACAAACTATGAAAGATAAACAAAAGATAAGTAATGAGTGAAGTTTACAGAGTAGCAGAATATGAACAAAAATGATACTATTTTTAAAAAATAATAAATACATCCATTCAACATCATAATGATAGATAAAGAAAAAAAAATAGTTAATTGACTTTGGGGGAGAGAAAATAAGTTATTGTATGAAATGGAGTAAGAGTTCAAATCTTGAACTATAACACTATAAAAGATAAAAGAAGTTAGTATACTAACCTTTTGAGGCGAAGAAAATTTGTAGAATTTTATTGCGCCAACTGCAGTCACCCAAAATGTCCTCTATAACATCACGACATCAAGGTTGGAGACATGGAACACTTCATGTGTCTGTCCCACGGTATGGCGAATCCTTATATCCTCTTTATCATTATATTTGATGGCATATATGCAAAAAGGATTAATTTTCCTCAATTGATGATCGTTTGGTGTTATTTCTAGACAAGATTTTCTCCACGTGATAGAATGGCACATTCATTGGTTTAAAGGCGAAATATGGTATCATACTGGTGATTGATGGTCACTATGGCCATCTTGCCAGAAGGGCTGAACTTACCTTGTTGTTCTGCTCCAAATAACCAGTTGAAGTACATAGTACTGATGATTCGATGCTGAAACATCCTTTTATATATCTTTGAGTCATCTAGAAAGCAGGTAATAAGATTTATAAGAAAATATGTATTTATTATGAAAACTGATAATTATAATAACCTTAATATCGGTTTATTTACATTTGGTGTTTATTTTATTTTCCCACGTATTGGGTTCTTTTGGGTCTCATTGGTATGCATGTGCAGTTCGTTTTCCTCCAATTGATATTTAATAGAATATTTTTATTGTTATTTTTTAAGAATATCATTATAATTATTTATTAAGAATATTTTCTGTTTTATTTTTTTCATTTGAAATGAGCTAAATCCCTGTCTCCTAAAGAAAATAACCCTTAAAAAAGGCTTATAATTGTATTTTAGCTTTAGAGTATATATTTTTTAATGTGTTAATTTAATGAGGAAAATGTTCTGAGAGAAAAGGAATATAAATGTAGAGTTCAACATTTTCCCCCTTTTTTAAAGAATGCAATCTTTATTTTATAAAAAAAAAAAGAATGAAAGAAAAATATTACACACAATTCTGAAAAGTATATATTTGTTGTGTGTCAGGTTTTAAAAATAAATAAGTGTGTATCAATATTTTATATCTTCAAATATTTAATTTTTTTTCTGTGTGTGAAAGCATAAGTTTGATTCATAAAAGTTGTTCACCATAGTTGGGAAATGCGAATATTTTAAAGCAGGAATATTATCAAATTAAGTCAAAATTTTTGTTAAATATTATTTTTTCAATCCACTTTTTGTAAATCCATGTGTGTGGTTTACACCAGTCACCTCATAATCATATCTATAATATTAATAGTCTTCTAAACAATAACTTTAAGAAATATTGATATATGATAAATAATTTATGGGTAGAGAGAAAAAAAGTTGAAAGAGATCAAATTACTTTTTGAAAGGCAAATATCTTAAATATATTAATTTGCTATTAATGTTTTTTTCTTAACGAAAAAAAAAATCAGATTGCTCATGTTTACATCTTGGAAAAAATTGAGGAAATTGCATATTTTGTATATAAACCAATCATCAAATTTTAATTATAGAATAAGGTATAAATATAGGTGATATAATTTATATTGGCTATATTCTTAGATCTTATGATTCACAAATTGATTTGGAAATGTAAAGTGAATTTGATCAAGAGCTAAGGCATCTCACTTGTCAGTTTAGGCATCAGTATGGTAGTCAAAAATTTCCAGTGGATATCGAATAAGGTAGAAAATATCTCGCGTGCGATCTATGAAAATATATATTTAAAATCATCAAATTTATATTGAATTTTAAAAGAGAAATTTCAATTATTTCGAGACGATTGTTGATATTTTCTTTCAAATATCTTCAAAAGAAATTACCCATTAAATCACAATTCTTTCTTTTACAAATAAAACAAACTTTATTTTTCCTTACTGCTATTAAAAATATTGGGAGATCTTGAATTTTCAGTGGTGAACCCTCGCAGCGGTTTCGCCAATTTACTCTTAGAAGATCGCACTTCTTAGAGCTCTAATGCTGTATTGGGGCTTATATATGATACTTTGAAGGGGTGAAATATTAGTTATGGTATTTTAGAAAACTTTGGACAAGCGCTTTCAGGACAGTAAAATTACATAAAATATTTGCTTCGAGCAATGCTCTTCCGCAAACAATAAGGACAAAGTCAGTTGGACATGAATTAATTATAAGGCAATAATGCGCCATATATGTAAGCAATGAAAGCATTAAAGCACGAATGTTTCTTTTCAAGTAAAACAAATTTCTACTGTCTTTTGTGCGATGAAAAATAGTGGATGGGCCTGGCACATCAGTGGTGAACCCTCCCACCGGTTTCGCCAATTTAATCTACCATACTGCTGTAATATTGGATTTTGCTGTTTTCCTTTTATACCGATACTAAAACTGACTTGATGTTTTCAGTATAGCAATTGCTCAAACCATATTATATATTTACAATTCTATGTATATATACTGTCCTCAAAGCTTATTTCCATAGTTTCTTTAGAATGCCTTTTCCAAGAGCTCAATGCGCCTGGAAAGAGCTCAACTTTTTCAGGGACTCACGCAGCTATTGTGGGGCTCCTAATGGCGTTGGAATGATTCCTCTTGAACAAGCTTAAAATAAATTATGGAATTATTCAAGGAGCGCCTACCATTGTCGATATTAGCTAAGATTTCTCCCCTTAAATTATGTTCATCCTTCACTCCATATCTGTGTCTGTCATTCAGGATGTTAAAAATAGATATTAGAATTAAGAAAATATTTAAATGTGTTTCTGTCATTTCATATTCTTTCTACTCCAGCATGGATGTCAAGAGAAAATATAAATTATGTTACAAAAATCAATTATAAAAGCAAAGGTGAAATTCATTATTGAACCTTGTGGAAGAATGTCTTAACTGATTTCTAAAATTTTCTTAGAGTTTATACTTTTTATAAATTCTTAAGAGAGAAGATGCTGAATTTAATATTTCTTATATTTAAATCTCTTCACATAATACGGTAAAAGTTATTTTCTTAAAATAAAAATTATAATGTGATTTTTTTCATAAAAGGTTTATACTCTATCTAAATTTATATTATGTAATTTAAATTGCCAGAGGCACAGACCTCATTTCAAAATTATTTCCTATAGCCTTTGGCAGTGTTTACAATAATTTTACATCTGGCGATCCTGTATTTGTGTTTCTAAAACATCCTTGAGAGGTCTGGTTTTATTTGGATTTGGTATAAACGCGAAAATGGCTTCACTTTTGAAAGCTGTACGATTGAATTCTGGCATCTTTGGAAGAAGCAAACATAAAAGTAAGTCAAAACTATACTTAAAATGAAATTATATTGATAAAATTTTGCCACATCTAGTTTGTGTTTACATCGTAGCACACGCCCATTAAATGCCTATATTTAGTTTTTATTTTATTTTGATATCCCAGTCAAAATTCAAAGAATGAGTTAAAAATCAGTGAAAACTTCATATATATATAATATACCGAAACGTGTAAAATGACCTAAAAAACGTAATTATTACATCATTTGTTTTACAAACGATACATTATAAAATTCTTTCAAAATGTATATTATAATAAGCAACATATAAAATTATAGATACTTTTAACATAGATCAAAACATAAATGGTATACATATTATCTTCTTGCTCTAATTTACAAACAAAATGTAAAACTTGCTGTAAAAGTGTTTTTTCACCATAAGATTTAAAACTTTCACACTCGAAACAAAGGGTGATTATAATGTTTAAATTCAAATCTAAACATTTTTATATCTAAATGCCCCCATTTGTGAGTATTTATTAAAAATTGAGGTGAGATACTTATTTCTGTGGATCATTGGTGTCCATGTGCCTCACAGTATATCAATAGGCTAAGTTTAAGTAAGGTTAGATTCAAATAGGTTAAATTAGGTTAGTTTAGGTTAGGTTGTTTTAAAATTGGAACTTTTTTGTTGTTTATCAAGTTGGCCTATCGTGGAATTAATACAATCGGCAATATAGTTTCATGGTCCGCTGAAATGAAACCAAATTTGAAATTGTTCAAGTGCCACGAAAAGGAATCCCATTTTGCAATGAGGAAAGTGTCATTAGTGTTGTGTATAACTAGGTCTTCTTTTTTTTTATCTCCACTCAATCAAATTAGGGTGGCAAGCCTGTAGAGTATATGATTGGGTGAAGTAGAATACCTCTGCTTTTGTCATTAAGACTGGGAGCACTACTCATTAGCAGGCCACCGACTTAGCTCCAAAAGAAATGGCCGCCTCTGGCATGAGGAACAGACGCCATGTGCAGCCGCTCCTAACATGAAGTACAGACTTATCCTGTATCCCTGGATCAGGAGCCCTTACAGGGTACTATCAGCCGGGCCAGCTGAGCCCAGGTTTTTTAGTGAGCTTGTTACTGCTTCCCATCTTTTTCATCCGGTCTTGGCACCAGCAAAGGCGAGTTCTAGCATGTAGTACTGATAGTAAAAGCAATCACAATCCACCATGATGATATTGGAGTACTTGGAAGTCACAATCCACCACAAAAGGGTGGTAGCCAAAATAATAATAAATTATTCAAATAGAAATAATATGACAATTGAATTGGAAATCATAAAATATAAACTGAACTACATTAATACTTGAATATCAATAGATAGGAAGGATACCGAGTAAAATGGCCCAGGTTTTTTTAGAAAGCCTGTTACTGCTCCCCCTCCTCCTTTTTCATCCGAGCTTGGGACCAGTAAAGGTGGAGTTAAGCTTTCAAGTAGGAAACTTTAATGAGTACAAATATCAAAGCAAGATGTTGGGGCAGAGATAATATGTAACTTTGATTGCTTGGCCGGTTGAAGAGCCTCTTGATTGAAAGCTTATCTTATTTTTTCAGGTAGTAGAAGAAATTTGTCGCAGACTTTTCATCAGAGTGTTTGAATTCAAACACCACTCCTACTGAAACATCATATATGTATAACTTATTTTAAACACAAGGTAATAAGACCAAATCCAAATAAATAGTGTGTGACGTTTCAGTGAGCACATTCTCAAACGTCACACACTATTTATTTATTTGGTTTTGATCTTATTACCTTGTGTTTATCTCTAAAATATCTATAATAGTTTTGAATTTTGATAACAGATGGCACGCTAATGCATCATAAGCTAATAGCTTATGTTTAAACACAAGGTACTTTTGTCTAAAGATGGTAACAATGCTGTTACCGAAACGTCACACAATATTTATTTATTTGGATTTGGTGTTATTACCTTGTGTTTATAATCTACTAGCCGAATGACCCGGGCAACGTCCGTGTTTTACCCGATTGAATGTTTTTATTCAAATACTATTTGTTACAAATATTTTTATATATACATATGTACATAAGTATGTGTATATATATATACACCTTAATAGTACAAAAGCTACATACCTATACTTTCGATATTTGCGGACCTATAATGAGGTATTGTTAACAATAGATTATTTAAGGAGCGACCCGCTCCAACACAATAGTTTCAAAAACAACCAAGCGAGTGGGGGGGGGGGGGGGCATGATGGGGGGGGGGCAAAGGTGGCGTGATCGTAGCCAACCAATAGGAGGGCGCCATTCCAAAAAAAAAAAGCAAACGGTGACAGAGACGACTGATGAAGAATGACGCTCGTAACTGTATATAGAATAATCCAAATTGTTCCTTATCATCATCAAGTTTATGTTTAAATTACATCTTTGTTTCCTTGTGAATCCAAGCAGAGAAAGATGAGTCATAGACCAGGCTATACAGAACATATAGCTTCTTCTTCTTCCTTATCTCCACACTGGGTGAAGTAGAATGTGTCTGCCTTTGTCATTAAGACTGGGAGCATTACTCAGTGGCAGCCGACTTAGCTCCAAAATAAATGGCCGCCTCTGACATGAGGAACAGATGCCATGTGCAGCCGCTCCTAACATGGAGTACAAACGTTGCTCATCCTGTATCCCTGGATCAGGAGCCCTTACAGGGTACTATCAGCCGGGCCAGTTGAACCCAGGTTTTTTAGTGAGCTTGTTACTGCTCCCCTTCCTCCTTTTTCATTTGGGCTTGGAACCGGAAAAGGCGGAGTTGAACATACAAGGTGTGATCAAAAAGTGTCGCGACTTTTGAATTTTCGTGGGTTACGTATATTCGAATATCGATCTTTTTGTGGCTTTATGTTGGTACTCATGTCTCTCACTTATGCAGACAAGCTCGGCCATTTTGAATGTTCACTTAATTGTTGACAGCTGCTTTGCTTGCAGGTGTTTTGGATCGTCTTCGATTTTTATCTATTAAAAAAATGGATCAAAGAACCTGTATCAAATTTTGTGTGAAAAACGAAATTAAGTGCGCGGATGCATTCCGAATGTTGACTGTGGCATACGGAGAAGCTACCTTGGACCGAAGCAACGTTTATCGGTGGTACAAAATGTTCTCAGAAGGCCGAGAAGATGTGAACGACGAAGAGCGTGCCGGACGCCCGAGCACTTCAACAACAGACGAAAAAATTAATGAAGTGGAGAAAATGATATTGGCCAATCGTCGAATCACCATTAGAGAAGTTGCTGAGGACCTAAACATATCGATTGGCTCGTGCCATTCGATTTTTATCAATGATTTGGGCATGAGACGGGTCGCTGCGAAATTCGTACCAAAATTGCTCAATTGCGACCAAAAACAGCATCGCATGAACATTGCTAATGAGATGTTGGACTCTGTCCGCGACGACCCAAATTTGCTCCAGAGGGTCATAGCTGGTGACGAAGCGTGGGTTTATGGTTATGACGTGGAAACCAAAGCTCAATCATCTCAATGGAAGCTGCCGCACGAACCAAGACCGAAAAAAGCGCGCCAAGTTCGGTCGAATGTGAAAGTTTTGCTGACAGTTTTCTTCGATTGCAGGGGCGTGGTGCATCATGAGTTCTTGCCACAGGGTAGAACGGTCAATAAGGAATATTATCTGCAAGTTATGCGCAATTTGCGTGAAGCAATCCGCCAGAAACGCCCGGATTTGTGGAAGAACAAAAATTGGCTTTTGCACCACAATAAAGCCCCTGCTCACACATCGTTGCTTGTGCGTGAC
Source organism: Cordylochernes scorpioides (assembly GCA_030710605.1). Classification (NCBI taxonomy): domain Eukaryota; kingdom Metazoa; phylum Arthropoda; class Arachnida; order Pseudoscorpiones; family Chernetidae; genus Cordylochernes; species Cordylochernes scorpioides. The sequence continues at coordinate 60,374,172 of CP092882.1, forward strand.
TTTTTGGCCAAAAACAACACACTAATGATGCCGCAGCCACCGTATTCCCCAGATCTGGCCCCCTGTGACTTTTTCTTGTTTCTTAAACTGAAGAGGCCCATGAAAGGACGACGTTACGCTATGCTTGATGAGATAAAGACAGCATCGAAGGAGGAGCTGAAAAAGATTTTAAAAAATTATTTTTTGAAGTGCTTCGAAGATTGGAAAAACTGTTGGCACAAGTGTATAATATCTCATGGGGATTACTTTGAAGGGGACAAAATAGGTATTCATGAATAAATAAATAATTATTAAAAAAACACACAAAAGTCGCGATACCTTTTGAACACACCTCTTATAGCTGAGACTCTACAACACATCATCACTACAGCTCCAGAGTTGTGGGAAGGAAGCTGAGAAGTGTTTACCAATATGGAAAGTTCCTGAAGTAGATATAAATAGAGCTAAGTGAGAGAGATAAACCACATGTTTGTAAACACAATTATCTCGGAGTGAAACCACTTCTTATCTTTTTTATCCTGTTCTGCCTGGTCGGCGGCACATATCCTGACACTACAGGTTCTCTCTGTTTCCTCTCTGTTTATTTGTTGCTTAGGCACCTCAATGTGCTCTACATCCTAGTTCTAGCCTGCTTGTTCAATCCTGAATGTAACCGACTTTGAAACAACAATTTCTGTTTTGAAAACACAAGGTAATAAGGCCAAATCCAAATAAATGAATATTTTGTGACCTTTTGGTAATGTCATACACTATTTATTTATTTATGTATTTGGTCTTATTACCATGTGTTTATAATCTATAATCCATATTGATAAGAAAGAAAACATTTCTCTAATTGTGTGCAATTAAATATTGCTCTAAATGAGACAAAGCAATAACGCGCCATCTATATATAATAAATGGAAGCATTAAAGTGTGAAAGTTTCTGATAAAGGCACAATTTGGATTATAGATTATAAACACAAGGTAATAAGTCCAAATCCAAATAAATAAATAGTGTGTGACGTTTCGGTAACAATGCTGTTACCTAAACGTCGCACACCATTTATTTATTTGGATTTGGTCTAATTACCTTGTCTGAAAGTTTCTTTTAAACATAAAACAAACAACTACTGTCCTTACTGCAATGAAAAAAATTATATTGGGAGAGCTTGGTCCTCCCAGCGGGTTTGTCAATTTAATCTACCAGACAGCTTTCTTTAGAGCTCTAATACTGTATTGGACAATTCTGCTTATACAGTTGAACCTCTATGTGAGGACACCTCTCTACAAAGGACAGTTTTCATCACCAAAATAACCATGTTTGCTATTTTAGCAACTCTCCATTAAGAGGACACCCCTCTTTAAAAAAAAGACTTTGACTCTGTAACTAGGTGTTCTCTACAGGGAGATTCTACTGTATATGCAACACTGAAGGGGGGAATATCAGAAATGGTATTCAAGAAAACTATGGACTAAATTAGCGAAACTGCTGGAAGGGTTCACCACTGATGAGCTAAGCCCTCCCAATATAATATCTTCTTCTTCTTTCTTATCTCCACTCAATCATATTAGGATATCAAGTTGTGATCCTTGATGGTGTCTGTTTGACAACCATTATGACTGGGTGAAGTAGAATGTGTCTACCTTTGTCATTAAGACTGGGAGCACTACTCAGTGGCAGGCTGACTTAACTCCAAAAGAAATGGTCGCCTCTGACATGAGCAACAGACACCATGTGCAGCTGCTCCTAACATGGAGTACAAACGCTGCTCATCCTGTATCCCTGGATTAGGAGTCCTTACAAGGTACTATCAGCCGGACCAGCTGAGCCCAGGTTTTTTAGTGAGCTTGTTACTGCTTCCCCATCCTCCTTTTTCATCCGGGCTTGGGACCGGCAAAGGCGAAGTTATATAATTTCTTTATCACAGTAAGTGAGTTTGTTGCTCTGATGGCTTGTGCTAGCCAACTGAATAAGTAGAAACCTGGATTTATTTGTTTACTTCCACTATATTGTGTAAAAACCTATGGCCAAATTAAAGAATGTTGTTCCATTTCCTTAAGTTTTGTCCATGAGGTCCAATAAGGAAAGGTCCGGTATATCCTTGGTTTATTTTAGTGAGGTTTTTACAGTACACCAATACCTCACTTTGCGTCGTTTCATTTTGCATTTTTTTTAAAGTTGCGTCGCTGCTTAATTTTTACTGAATTTCACTGTGCGTCGTTAGATTTTCGAAGTTACGTTGTTTTGGAAACGAGTCTTTAATTTTTTTTTTTTTCTAAAATATGGCAACACCTTTGTTTTTGATTGCGCCATGCCATCAAAATTTGGGGATTCCCTTTCTAACTAAAAATCAACGCAAATTTAATACAATTTTTCTATAGAAAATTTATTTTCACTTTGCGTCGTTTCAATTTGCGTCGTGTTTTTTTTGGAACGTAACCCCGACGCAAAGCGAGGTATGGGTGTATATACAGTAGAACCTCGTTATCATCACTAGGTACTTTTGTTATAATCACATTTGAAACACTTAGGACACTTTGGATTTATGATTGTTTTATAACCAAGTTTCTGTTATAACAAGGTTCCACTTTATTTTTTATTAATGAGAAAATCTTCTTCTTTCTTATCTCCACTCAATCATATCAGGGTATCAAGCTTTGACAACCATCATGACTGGGTAAAGTAGAATGCGTCTGCCTTTGTCTTAATGAGAAAATAAATTAAGACAAGGATATGACACAATTTGGATTATAGATTATAAACACAAGCTAATAAGACCAAATCCAAAAATAAATAAATAGTGTTAAAACTTTACACAAATGAATTTACTGGCAATGCGTTTCTTTTAAATATCATCAAATTGATATCTAATGATATTTAAAAGAAACACATTGCCAGTAAATTTATTTGTGTAAAGTTTTAACGATAGATGGCAATTAAATTTAATTTACAAATAAATAGTGTGTGATGTTTCGGTAACAACATTGTTATCATCTTATGAATCAGTACTTTTGTCTGAAGATGGTAACAATTCTGTTACAGAAACGTCACACACTATTTATTTGGTCTTGTTACCTTGTGTTTAAATTAAGGCAATGATAATTTCCATATTCACTATAGAAGAAAAAAACACAAGTCAGAGAGAAGAGATTCTTTTATAAGAGGATGATTGTACAAGTTTCCAGAGACAAGATGTCCTTCTATGGGTACATTCTGTGCCTGTAGAAGGACATCTTGCATGAAAGCTTGTACTGACAAAAGTTACTTAGTACGGGTTAATACAAAATGCTATTGCGTTTTCACCGCCACTCTGTGTTGTGACGACGATCTAAGTTCTATAGAGGTAGTCGATCACCTCTATTCTTGGTCGGCGGGGTTGAAGGTTCAAAATTAAGGTGTCGCTGCTTATAGCACTATTAAAATATTAGACGAAAACAGGAGGGAAAATTATATTTATTATAAATTAAGAAAATAAGTAAAATAGTTTTTAATTAATTATATATTTAAATATTTACACTAAAAGAATCGGAGATCAGGGCAAATTCTCGTGTTCGAAAGTTGTTTACAGGTTCTTCTGTATTGTTTTCTCATTTTAGCCGCTGCATCCCCGTAGCCGCTTCTGTCGGCCTCCCATTGGCTGCTTCGAACTCCTTCTTTTCCAACAATGCAATAAACTAGGGCCTACAGTAAGAGTAACTTAAACACAGAAAAAAAACCTACCCTCAAGAGTACAACACACAAAAAAAGTAAATAATAACTCACAATTTGTTAAATAAAATAAAATAAAACAGTACTTATCTTTATTGTTGCGTTGGTATGGATCAGACCGGGGTTACACAGGTATGCGAGGAGATAGCCAGACATGGATAAATCAAGCAGAGAACACTTTAAGCGTCTCCACATGATAATCCACCACATTCCTCCTCGACTGACCTCGCAATACCATAGCCCCCTTATATATATACAAACATGGCCACATTCGTCCAATGAGAATGCGGGAGAGATTGGTTTACTATCAAGCGATAACAAAATCCTTCCCACTAAAATCTGAGATAAGATTAAAAAAAATGCAAATATTTGTCAATATAATTTGACAGTACAATCAATTTCTTATATAAAGGAGCTCTTCTCCCTGACCTGTGTTTCTCCTTCTATAAAAAACTAGCAGATGTACCCGGCTTTCCCCGGGTTTTACTCAAGTAAAAGTTTGCCTAACGAATATTTGATTACGATGTACTAGCGTGTCATCTGTTATCAAATTACAAAACTATTTTAGACGCGTAATATTCTTTTTAAAATAAAACAATTTCTACTGCCCTTACTGCAATGGAAAAATTAAAGGGAGGGCCTGGCTCATCAGTAGTGAACCCTCCCAACGGTTTCGCCAGTTTAATCTTAAACTTAATAAAAAAACTGGCGAAACCGCTGGGAGGGTTCACCACTGATGAGCCAGGCCCTCCCTTTAATTTTTCCATTGCAGTAAGGGCAGTAGAAATTGTTTTATTTTAAAAAGAATATTACGCGTCTAAAATAGTTTCGTAATTTGATAAATATTTAATTAAAAATATTTTCCGAGCAAACATCCTCTCTCTACTGAATTTAGTTCCTGCCTACTAAAAATAATGAACTGGTTTTGCCCTTGATCTGCTTTATGGAATTTTCCCTGAAATAATCTTGTATCTGATAATTAAATATTATACAGGAATATTGTCATCATCATTTTCTGACTAAAAAAATAACTATTTTTGCACAGGACTTAGTCAATTTCAATTTTTCTCTTCTAAAAATGCGACAATAATCTCTCTTCCAGATTTTCCCAATGTCCTGTAAAAATTTCAGCCAGATTAGGTCCATATTGAGAATTTGCAGACAAACATAATTACACTCACTTTTATAAATATAACTAGCCGAATGATCCGGGCAATGCCCGGGTTTTACCTGATTAAATGTTTTTATTCAAATACTATTGAATACTATCGAATAAACACAATACTTTACAATTTGATTTCATTTAACTAAATTTGCTTACCAACCCTTTGTACATATATCAATTGTGTTGATATATATATATTTTTTATCTTTTCTTCTAACTAACTTTCATACTAATTCTGTACATATTTAAAATATCTTTCTTTCTCTTCTTTAAAAATTTTGTTTATCTTTAAAGTGCAAGTGTCCCTAGGGGGACATAGCGCTCTAAGTCGAAATAAAGAAATAAAGAAAATACTATTCGTTACAATTATAAATTGCCGCTGTGGATGTCACTCTTGTGAAACATCCCGCTCCAACTTTGTGTGTTTTTGAATATAAAAATAAAAATATAAATTTTCACAACAATATTTGAAATTTCTATTATTTTGATTTTCAAATACAATTTGTTACAATTATAAATTGGCGCCGTCACTCTTGTGTCCTGCTCCAAACTTTGTGTCTGAGAAGCGATATTTTTATAGAGAGATGATCTGGCTTTGTATCTTCTGCTCGAATGAATGTTTTTCTTTAGAATTTCATTCCTGCATACTAAAAATGAACTGGCTTCACCTATCTTTGCCCAGAACCTGTCAATTTAATTTTTTTTTTGGCTAAATATCTCTTCCAGATTATTTTTTTTTCCTGTTAAAACACGTTTTACATGTACATTAGGTCAGCTGATATTACCTCCCATCTTCACCGCTAGAGGCGCTGCTTGCGAGCGAAAGGGCAAATTTGCAAATCAATTTGCAAATAACTCGAAGAATATTTGGGATAGAGACCTGAAATGTTCAATATAAGTTTTTCCAGATTCTACTATACATACTGTTAAAATTTCAGTCAGATTAGTTAAGTATTGTGGACGTTAATAGCCGACAAACAAACATACATACATACACTAACTTTTATAAATATATATAGGAATAGATAAGGCACAATATGGATTATAGATTATAAAACAAGGTAATAAGAGCAAATCCAAATAAATAAATAGTGTGTGACATTTCGGTAACAGCATTGTTACCATCTTCAGACAAAAGTACTTCATTCAGTACTTTTGTCTGAAGATGGTAACAACGCTGTTACCGAAACGTCACACCCTATTTATTTATTTGAATTTGGACTTATTACCTTATTTTATATAGGAATAGATAAATTCTTCAACCCCCAAGATCCAACATTAGAATGGTTAGCAGAAGACTTCTGGAGATCTTTTGGCAAGAGGAACCAAATTTGTGATTGACCTTAGTGCAACATTCAAATGTCAGCTTTACCAAATATAGAACAATGAGATCATTAAAGTGGTAACTTTTTTTAAATTACATTTATTCTCCAGAGGTAGCAAGTCACACACATGTTAAAAAAACTTTTTTTTGGTTCATTGTAAGGAAATTACTCCAAGGACAATGCTTGTAGTGGATTGAGCGCTATTTGGTGAGTCGGTAGATTTACACAGGGACAGAACTTGGTTACCTCTAATTCTTTATCATAGGGGGTCGGTGGAAGGATGGTCTAAACTGTTGGTTTTCGACCGCTATGACCTGGGTTCGATTCCCGCATTGGCCACTTTTTTCTGATAAAAAAAAAAAAAGTTCCAATGGCCCCCGATTCTTGCAAAAGTCCAACCCCACCAGCGAGTGCAAGTAACCAAATGGGGCTCTGGCATATTTGTAAGTTCAAAGTCGAACTGCTTTTCACACGTGTAGATATGTGGTGCACTTACAGTAAAAGCAGTTGCATACTTCTACCCACCATGATTATCGTGGCCTGTACCTTGTGTTTTTTTTTTTTTGCTTATCCCTAGTACACGTGGTACAGGCCATGATAATCATGGTGGGTAGAAGTAGGCGAATGCTTTTACTGTAAGTGCACCACATGTCTACACATGTGAAAAGCAGTTTGACTTTGCACTTACAAATGGTACCACGTGTACTAGGGATAAGTAAAAAAAAGAAGAGGTCAAACGTTTACTCAGTACAAACATCACAATCTGCACCTAGCATTTAGATAGGGGTAAATACATCAATTTGCTTACATCAACAATTGATTTACAATTTACAATCATACCGACTTATAATTGAATAATATCAACAAACAATCCAGGGTTAAGTTTCTTGCACTATTTTTGCAATATAACTTTGCCCTGGATTATTTATTGCTATTATTAAAATACATCAACAATTTTCTTCCAAAAAAAGGGTAATAAGATCAAATCCTAATAAATAAATAATTTTTAAACACTTTTTATTTTGCTTCAAGATGTCTGAAGGACCAGTTTTTTGGTCGTTGAGGCTCAGCTTGCTGATGAGGGCCAACAGCCCGAAACGCGTCCGTGGTTAGCTTTTCTTGATTAATCAAGAATGGGTATTTGGCCAATTCTGGAATAATTAGAAATCAACGAGAATAGTTGATATTTATTCCGATAGATGGTGCAAGCCATCAGCAACTTTCAGTTGCACGATAAGGAGATGGCTTTTTGATACTTTATATTTTATTTATATAAACTATTTATTTATTTTTCTGCTTTTCACATGTGTAGACATGTGGTGCGCTTACAGTAAAAGCAGTTGCTAACTACCCACCATGATTATCATGGCCTGTTCCACGTGTACTAGGGATAAGTACAAAAAATATATATATATTTATTTGGATTTGGCCTTATTACCTTGTGTTTATAATTTATAATCCATTTTGTACCTTAACTCATTCTTCCAAAAATAATTTATATAAAATACATTTAAATCTCTTGTTATAACAGCAACATGGTTATAAAGTCCCAAGACTTATGTATAAATTGTTTTAGCCTTGGTTATAATAACATAAAATCTTGCTTTTAAATGATATTGAAACAAGGTTTGACTGTGATTATAAAGTATGAAACAATATACAGTAGAACACCTCTCTGTAAAGGACAACACCTAGTTACAGAGCTAAAGGCGCAGAGGCGATATCGTAACCCATGAGGATATTCCGAGGCACAATTATTGCTGGTTGAAAACTTTTTACAGAGCTTAAGTGTCTTTTAGAAAGAGGTGTCCTCATACTAGAGAGTTGCTAAATAGTAAAATAGTATTTTTGTTGATGAAAACATTCCTGTGTAGAAAGGTGTCCCTCTAGCAAAAATGTCCTCTAATGGAGGTTCCACTGTATAACGGTATCTTGTTATAATGTCCTTCTTCATAACACACAAACTAATAAATTATTTGGATTAGGTCTTATTTTCTTTTTTTTTATTATAATCTATAATCCAAATTGTACTTTACCATTGTTAAAATAATTAGTAACTTAGGACCTAATAGTGTTACATCCATGATAAGGCACAATTTGTATATAACATCAAGACAACGTAATAAGACTAAATCCAAATAAATAAATAGTGTGTGACGTTTCGATAACAGCATTGTTACTGAGTACCCATACACTATTTATTTATTTGGATTTAGTCTTATTACCTTGTCTTGATGTTATATACAAATTGTGCCTTATCATGGATATAACACTATTAGGTCTTAAGTTACTAATTATTTTAACCATGGTAAA
>CP092882.1:60382765-60405929 GCA_030710605.1 Cordylochernes scorpioides
AAATCCAAATAAATAAATAGTGTGTGACGTTTCGGTAACAGCGTTGTTACCATCTTGAGACAAAAGTACTGAATGAGAAATTTTACCACAGCATGTTTTAAATAGTTACTGTTATCAAGTGTGTAAACAAGATAACAGATAAGAAGAAGATAGAGGAAATATAAATGATATTTATAGATATGCTTTTAATTATATCTAAAAAAAGTGGGTTTTTTCCACTTTTAATTCTAAGAATAATATTCTGTTTTCAGATAACTATCTTCTTCTTATCTGTTATCTTGTTTACACACTTGGTAACAGTAACTATTTAAAACATGCTGTGGTAAAATTTCTCATTCAGTACTTTTGTCTGAAGATAGTAACAACGCTGTTGCCGAAACATTACATACTATTTATTTATTTGGATTTGGTCTTATTACCTAGTGTTTTCAATGATGTACAATGATACCAGTCTGAGATGAATAAACCTTTAATTTTAAGGTAATCAACAGTTCTGTTACATAAATTGTAGTGGAAACTATTGCAGAGGCGTCAATAGACAATCATATTATGCAACTCAAACTTCCCCCATTGTCCGGACCCACACTTGACCTGTGTTCTTCTCTCCACACCATTGTTCCAGGAGGACATCTCAAGGGAGTTGACATTAGTTAGCACAGCCTCTCACTAACCAGGCCTCTAACTATTAGATTGTGTGCTAGCAAGGCTTTGATAACAATCTACATTTGTTACAAAATATTTTAAGACACCATAACTCTTTACAATAAAGCACAAGACAGAAATTGATATGGCACAATTTTGATTATAGATACAAGAAAATAAGACCTAATCCAAATAAATTAATAGGGTGTGACGTTTCTGTAACAGCACTGTAACCATCATCAGACAAAAGAATAAAATCTTTATAGTGTGTGACGTTTCTGTAACAGCACTGTAACCATCATCAGACAAAAGAATAAAATCTTTATAGTGTGTGACATTTCTGTAACAGCACTGTAACCATCATCAGACAAAAGAATAAAATCTTTATAGTGTGTGACATTTCTGTAACAGCACTGTAACCATCATCAGACAAAAGAATAAAATCTTTATAGTGTGTGACATTTCTGTAACAGCACTGTAACCATCATCAGACAAAAGAATAAAATCTTTATAGTGTGTGACGTTTCTGTAACAGCACTGTAACCATCATCAGACAAAAGAATAAAATCTTTATAGTGTGTGACGTTTTTGTAACAGCGTTGTAACCATCATCAGACAAAAGAATAAAATCTTTATAGTGTGTGACGTTTCTGTAACAGCACTGTAACCATCATCAGACAAAAGAATTAAAATCTTAGTGTGTGACCTTTCAGTAACAGTGTTGTTACTGAAACATCACACATTATTAATTTATTTGGATTTGGTCTTATTTTTTATATATATTTTTATTCACATTAATTAAAGGAAGCTTTCAGGAAAACCTTTCTCCAACTAACTAAAACATATAAATGTATATATATTTTAGTTACTTGAAGAAGAGCTTGCTTGAAAACTTCTTTTAATTAATGTAAATAAAGTGTTGCGGTGTCTTATAATTTTTAGTAATTTGTTGGAATCTGCAATCCTGGAATAATGAATCTACAGTTGTGTTTGTTTACCAGTGAGGATGCACCAGTGTGCTACACTCTCTAACCCTGTGTGGGGACCAGGATTCAGTAAAACCTTGCTTCTACTGCTTTATCATATTTACTTATAATTAACTTCTGCCTTTGCTGGTCCCAAGCCCGGATGAAAAAGGAGGAGGGGGAGCAGTAACAAGCTCACTAAAAAACCTGGGCTCAGCTGGCCCGGATGATAGTACCCTGTAAGGGCTCCTAATCCAGGGATACAGGATGAGCAGTGTTTGTACTCCATGTTAGGAGCTGCTGCACATGGTGTCTGTTCCTCATGTCAGACATTTCATATTGGAGCTAAGTCGGCCTGCTACTGAGTAGTGCTTCCAGCCTTAATGACAATAGCAAACACATTTTACTTTACCCAATCATTATGGAGCTCTACAGGCTTGATACCCTAATATGATTGAGGGGAGATAAGAAAGAAGAAGAAGAAAGACCTATAATTTAGGGGTTAATGGACCCGTGGTATAAACCTTCAATTTTCAATAGCCATGACCGAGGATGGAATCCTGCATTGAGAAATTTATTCTGAATAAATAATTGCTCCATTTAACCCAGATTCTTTCAAAATTCCAACCCCACCAGTAATTGCGAATAACCATAATGAGGCTCTGGCAAAATTGTAAGTGCAAAAAGTCAAATTAATTTACACTGGTGTAGACATGTGATGTACTTATAGTAAAAGCATTCACCAACTACAACACACCATGATTATCATGGCCTGTACTATGTGCACTAGGGATAATCATGAAGAAAACTATGGTGGTGGTGTCTTGTCCATAAAAAATCTAGGGGAAGTTTTTATTAGGATTGAGTAGTGATCACTGATGCAGGGCTGGCATCAGTCTAGCTGACTAACAGGATACTGGCACCCCACTTTCCATGGAGCAGCAAAAAACTATAATTTGAATATTTCTCTAATTTTTCCTTGCGTTAATTACAATCATCACAGTAGTTGGAACTCCGCCTTTGCTGGTCCCAAGCCCGGATGAAAAAGGAAGAGGGGGAGCAGTAACAAGCTCACTAAAAAAACTGGGCTCAACTGGCCCGGCTGATAGTACCCTGTAAGGGTTCCTAATCCAGGGATACAGGATGAGCAGCATTTGTACTCTATGTTAGGAACGGCTGCACATGGCGTCTGTTCCTCATGTCAGAGGCGGCCATTTATTTTAGAGCTAAGTCAGCCTGCCACTGAGTAGAGCTCCCAGTTTTAATGACAAAGGCAGATGCATTCTACTTCACCCAGTCATGATGTTTGTCAAGTCTCAGGCTTTACAAGCTTGACACCCTAATATGATTGAGTGGAGATAAGAAAGAAGAAGAAGACAGTAGTTACAGTAGTTGGTGGGGAGTGGTATGAACAATTGATTTCAACAGCCATGATCCTGGATCCAATCCTGTATTGGGGGCATTGTTTTCTAAAATAATATTGTAAACACAAGGTAATAAGACCAATACCAAATAAATAAATAGAGTGTGAAATTTCGGTAACAGTGTTGTTACCATCTTCAGACAAAAGTACTGAATAAGTACTGAAACTACATTCAGTACTTTTATCTGAAGATGGTAACAACGCTGTTACTGAAACATCACACACTATTTATTTGTTTGGATTTGGTCTTATTACCTTGTGTTTATAATCTATAATCCAAATTGTGCATTATTAAAATAATTTTGCTTCAATAGCCCCGAATTCTTTGTAAAGTTCAAACCTGCCATTGTATAAAGTAGGGGCTCAGGCTGTAAGTTAAAAGTTAGACTACTTTCCACTGGTGTGGACAGTTAATGCATACTTACAGTAAAAGCAGTCACCAACTACTACTATTCACCATGATTATCATGGTTGTTTACTAGGGATAAGTATCACCCATCACAATAATCACTACGAATATTTTACTTTTATTTCTGGTACTTTTTCTGGTGACCTGATTTTTCCCAAATTGAAGCTACTTTACTCAAATCAGAAAGCTTTGACTACATGCCTCAACTATAGCGCCAGAGCCAAATACACTCCTGGACAAAACTTAAGGAAGTGAAAAGTCTTTGATGTTGCCTGTACATCTTTTTTTTTTCTTTGAAGGAGACAGAGATAATTTGTTCACACTAGGTTACCTTCTGTATCTTCAATAAAGTCACTGTAATATCTTACTGAGTTATTGTCTGAATCCCGATATACATGCTAAAAGGTGATAATGCACAACTAAAATGTACAACTTCCTCAAGTTTTGTCCATGAGTGTAAAAGTGAAAAAAAGAACTAAACATATAATTATACTTTAAAATATATTTTAAACAAACTCTTAAAAGTCTTGTCTATCCCTAATAGAAGTGTATAAAGAAAAACAAATTTATTTTGATCAAGACACAAAAAAAGTATCCTCTTTAAATATAATTAACCATTTGGTGCCAAATATCATTCCCATCTTTTTGTGAGAGAGTGGAAATACTTCCTCCATGACCAAGTATAGTCCCTCCTCACATGAAGCTTCAGACACAGTTGAAAATGTTTCTTTTTATTTTCTTTTTAAACACAAGGTAATAAGACCAAATCCAAATAAATCAATAGTGTGGGATGTTTCAGTAACAATGCTAGGCATTACCGCGCCATCTATACATATAAAATAAAATCCTTTTATTTTATATATATAGATGACGCGTTAATTTATGCCTAACTGGCCTTGTCTTTATTGTTTGATGAAGAGCATTGCTCGAAGCAAATATTTGAATGTAATTCTACTGTCCTATAAGCTTATGTCCATAGTTTACTTGAAAACCATTTCTAAGATTCCACCCTTCATTGTAGCATATATAATCAGAATGATCCAATACAGTATTAGAGCTCTGAGAAGCGGTCTGGTGGATTAAATTGGCGAAACCGCTGGGAGGGTTCACCACTGATGAGCCAAGCCCTCCCAATATATTTTTTCATCGCAGTAAGGACAGTAGAAATTTGTATTATGTTTAAAAGAAACATTCGCGCTTTTAAGTCCTTTTATTTTATAAGTAACAATGCTGTTACTGAAATGTCACCCACTATTTATTTATTTAGATTTGGTCTTATTACCTTGTGTTTATAATCCAAATTGTGCCTTATCATTACTTTCTTTTTGTTTTGTTGTTGTTTCTTTTCACCTTGTGTGTGCAAAGTTTACACAAATTCTATGAATTCATGCTCCTTAAGCTGTTTAATAATAAGCAACAGAGCCTCTTCCAAAGGTCCTTTTTTTTTAAAATAATGTAAGCATATACAACCACAACACATCAAGATATGATGGATCAAGGAAAAAGTATGCATTACAGATTCTAAATCAACTTGTACAAGACATTTTACTAGAAATCTTCATCTATACACTCATCATTAGTTTTCAATTCAATAAAATAATCTAATGTATCTCTCTCTCTGTAGGGGACATGTAAAAATTATTATTTTGTATTTCTATTTTATGTAAATTTTTTATTTGCTTTTTAAAATTCATATTTTTTTTTGTTGCAAATATGCAATTTTTTATTATCTCATATATATATATATATATATATATATTTTATTGTTATTAATTATAAATATATAATTAACTTGATGATGTATTAGAAGTAAAGGATTTTTTTTTTCTCTCTCTATCTACAAATTAATAACATTTTACAAATTTTATAATTTGAATTTAAATGATCATAATAGTGAAGATAATCTTAATACAAAACTGGACTATAAAATTAAATAACTATTTATTATTATAATTAATTTAGATTTAGCTTGCTAATCTAATCAAATCTAATTGATATAAGTTATCATTATTATCAGTTTGCTCCTTAAGTTTTAAAATTAGAATCACTATTATAATTTTGTTATATAGTTTCTACACTATATATATATATATATATATATATATATATTTTCTATTTAATTGGATTCATTCTTTTTTTTTTTTGTTGTTGTCTGAATATAATAACAAACAACAAGGTATAACTTTAGTGATACAATAAAACAAAACTTGATTTTGCAAGAAATGTTTATGTGGATTATTGTTAATTAACCACCACATATCAATATTGAGATGAAATCATCAGTCTTCCAGGAATGATATCACCTCTCATTAGTTTTATCACCAGCAAGAACATGCGTAGACCTAGGCACTGTGACACCATTTTTAGAGGCCATTAGAATCTATGAAAAGAAACCACCACAGGAAGTGAGTCATGGGCTGGAGGGAAGTAGAGGTTTTGAAGGAAGAGTACACACTGTGTGATGTTGAGGGGAGCTGCCAAGCTGCCAACAGTTTGACATTGGAATGTCACCCAACATTGGTTGTGCTACCAAATTTCCTCCTACAGGAACTACAATAACTGTCACAACGCCCAACTCACTCCGGACCATATATACAGTTGCCCGGCCATCCTTGCAGCCCTCCATATGACAGACATCAATCCAGAAGAGGACATCCATATGAACAAGGCACCTTTGTTGGCTGGTATTGTGATCAGGGTGCATGGACCGATTTGATCTGCTCCATAGACAAGACACCATCAAACTTCCTGTTGTAGAATGCCATAACACTGGAATTCACCTCAGCACTCATTAGTTTTATCACCAGCAAGATCATGCATAGACCTAGGCAGTTGTGACACCATTTTTAGAGGCCATTAGAATCTATAAAAAGAACCCACCACAGGAAATGAGTCATGGGCTGGAGGGAAGTAGAGGAAGGGGAGAGTACATACTGTATGTGTTTAGGGAAGCAGCCAAATGTAGACATTGGAATGTCACCTGACACTGGTTGAGCTACCAGACTTCCTATGGTAGATACCATATCAGTCTACTGTGAACTTCTAGGAGTTAATGATGTCAACAAATTCGTATATTGTATGTTTGTAAGTAGAAATTAAATGAAAAGCAATTACAAGGTAATAAAACGATAAAGCACAATTTGGATTATAGATTATAATACAATATAATGTGGCTTATGATTGTAAAATGACATTTGAAAACCATCCCACATGTGTTTCTTTTAAACAAAAAATCAAAACTTATTTCCAAGGAGAAATAACGATTATTTCTAACCTTTAGGGATGAAGTATGAAAGGATGAATTGTGAAGAGTGGTTAGAAATAATCATTATTTCTCCTTGGAAATAAGTTTCGATTTTTCATTTAAAAGAAACACACGCGGAATGGTTTTCAAATGTCGTTTTACAATTATAGATTATAATACAAAAAAAAAAAAGAACTAATCCAAAAAATTCAATAGTGTGTGACGTTTCGGCAACAGCATTGTCACCATCATCAGACAAAAGAATAGATTTATTCTTTTATCTGATGATGGTGACAATGCTGTTGCCGAAACGTCATACACTATTAAATTATTTGGATTAGGTCTTATTTTCTTGTAAGGTAATAGGACCAAATCCAAATAAATAAATAGTGTGTGACGCTTTGGTAACAGTGTTATTACCATCATACTTAAGGTATCTGAAAATGAAATGGATAATTATTAGATAAGGCTTCACCTAGCAACATTTTGATATTTAAATACAATAGGTCAAATATTATTCAAGTTCTTTTAGGGGATTTTCCTTTCCCGGTTGTAAGACTACTCGCACAAGTTAGAATACTTTCAAGTTTTTTTAGAGAAAACCACACCAAGATGCTCTGCGGTGAGGACCCGATTTGTACCTTCTGTAATTCAAAACTAAAAAATGAAACCACTCACTATATTTTTGATTGCTCTGCTCTGAAAGAAGAAAGAAGAACCCTTATGCTCAAAACTGGGCGGGCAACTCTGTGCTTCACTTCCATCAATAATTGACTATATGACCCAGAATAAGTATATTGCTACGGCGTTTTATGGTTTCCACAAGTCCATATCTCAGAAGAAGGCCAAGTGACACTCACTTTCTTATTGCTACTCTTTTTGTGTTGTTTTTCTTGCTTCCCTCTTTCTCTTTCTTATTTTTTTTTTCTTTTTCTTCTGTATATATTGTTATTTCCTTTGTCTCACTGCTTTGTTCTTATGCATACCTCTGGTGAATCCTGTATAGGGTCAGTGACCCTAAATAAAGGCTTTTTGTTGTTGTTGTATATTATTCAAGTTATGAGCAAGCAGGAATTACTTTTGGAATCTCCATAGTATCTAAGGACTTGATTAGTTATAGCTACAGATTGTACCATTAAACACAAGGTAATAAGACCAAATCCAAATGAATAAATAGTGTGTGACATTTTGGTAACAGCGTTATTACTTCAGACAAAAGTATTACCTTACCTTGTGTTTATAATCTATAATCCAAATTGTGCCTTATCAAGATTGTACCATTCTAAAGGAATTGGGAATTTGAGATTGTGAGTTGATTCATGTATGGCTGGGAGAGTTGATGCAACAGTAGGTCAATCTTGCAGTGTCACAGACTGTTGCAATCTTTCTTCTCATCTTTCTAGAGACCATCTTGTTAACCATAAAGTTGACCATCCCACTTCAGTTTGATAATGTGTAAACCAGTCTACACTACCTTTATATTTAGCTCAGTAATGGATAAAGGAAAGTAAATTTTTATAACCTTCATTCTAAACACAAGGTAATTAGACCTTTTTCCTGATAAGAAGAAAAGATTTTTGTCGAAACATTAAGAGAATAAAAACATTTTTACTGTCCTAAGTGTCTCATTAATTCTGCGAATTAAGATATTTTGTCTTATGCGAAAATTCCTCAGCTGAAGAGAATGGAGGTTAGGATAAGGCACAATTTGGATTATAGATTATAAACACAAGGTAATAAGATCAAATCCAAATAAATAATGTGTGAGGTTTCTCAGTAACAATGCTGTTACCGAAACATCACACACTATTTATTTACTTGGATTTGGTCTTATTACCTTGTGTTTATAAACTGTGATCTGTTAAGTTTCCCTTCATATTTTATTTTTATAATCCCATTGTATAGTTATACAAGATCATGGAGATAAGATAATAAGAGGCTAAATCCAAATAAATAAATACTGTGTGATGTTTTGGCAACAGCATTGTTACCATCTTCAGACAAAAGTGCTGAATGAAGATGATAACAACGCTGTTACTGAAATGTCGCACACTATTTATATATTAGGATTAGGTCTTATTACCTTGTGTTTAGAATTATCATTTCTATTAATTAGCAACTCTCTGGTAAGAGGACATCTTTCACTAAAGATAATTTGGATCTTTGACCAGGTGTTGTCCTCTATAGAGAGGTAGTTCTACTGTACAACTATATATATACATATAAAATGAAAGGATTTAAGCACGAATGTTTCTTTTATACACAATACAAACTTCTACTGTCCTTACTGCGATGAAAAAATATATTGGGAGGGCTTGGCTCATCAGTGGGTGAACCCTCCCAGCGGTTTCACCAATTTATTCTACCAGTCCGCTTCTCAGAGCTCTAATACTGTATTGGACATATATATGTAGAATGACATTTGAAAATTATCCCGCATGTGTTTCTTTTGAACGAAAAATAGAAATTTATTTTAAGGAGAAATAACAATTATTTCTAACCTTAGGGATGAAGTATGAAAGGATGAATTGTGAAGAGTAATGATAAACGGAAAAATAAAGTGTCCAGGGATGGGAATCGAAGCCACAGTGTTCCGCTTACCGGGCAGATACCATGTCCACTAGGCTACCCTGGACATATTTTTCTGTTCGTAAATATTATATATATAAAGTAATTTATAATTCAATATAATTATATTGTATTATAAATTACTATATGTATGCTAATCAGTTCCCCCACATGGAGCAGCGACAGCTTTATAACCTCAATCCTCTGCTACAGAATCTCCTTCTGCTCAGTGGACGCCACATTTGACCGGATCCTCACTTTCATCGCCACCACAGCCGATGAAGTCCTGGAGCTCCACGCCTTTCTCTGCGCCAAGCGCAAGATCGCGCAGGCTGCTGCTCTCACTATCTCCCAGGCCTTCAGCATTGCCTTTGAGCTGTGGGAACAGGCACAACAGGAGAGGCTGGCACGGGAGGCTCTGATCCAGGTTAGTAACCCTCGTTGTAGTTCCCTCAACATTTCAATGTTGGATTAAATTTGTATTGTTGTGTATCTCATCAAATTTAAAATTATAAATGATTTTTTTTTTGTTTATCCCTAGTACACGTGGTACAGGCCATGATAATCATGGTGGGTAGAAGTAGGCGACTGCTTTTACTGTAAGTGCACCACATATCTACACATGTAAAAAGCAGTTCTACTTTGCACTTACAAATATGCTAGAGCCCCGTTTGGTTACTTGCACTCGCTGGTGGGGTTGGACTTTTGCCAGAATCGGGGAGCATTGGAGCATATTTTTTTTTTAAATCAGAAAAAAGTGCTCAATGCGGGAATTGAACCCGGGTCGTAGTGGTCGAAAACCAACGGTTTAGACCATCCTTCCACTGACTCCTTATTTTAAATGATGAATACAATAAATGCAAATTTGGTCTGAGTTAATGGTGATCCATTAAATATAGTAAAGAATTAAGAAAAAAAGGCATCTCCTGATCATGCAACTAAACATTGCTGATGGCTTGCACCATCATTTGGAATAAATATCAACTAATCATTGATTTTTAATTATCCATCAGGAAATGCTTTTTTTTCTTTGAATTTATCCCCCTGATCCAAGTACAATTCCACTTTTGTGCTCTCTTTCACATTGTAAAAAAATATGTGCATGAAAGCATATTTTTTTTTCATATAGAGGCATGCCTTCTTTAGTATTCCTTCTTCTTCTTTCTTATCTCCACTCAATCATATTAGGGTATCAAGTTGTGATCCTTGATGGTGTCTGTTTGACAACCATCATGACTGGGTGAAGTAGAATGTGTCTGCCTTTGTCATTAAGACTGGGAACACTACTCAGTGGCAGACCGACTTAGCTCCAAAAGAAATGGCAGCCTCTGACATGAGGAACAGACGCCATGTACAGCCGCTCCTAACATGGAGTTCAGACGCTGCTCATCCTGTATCCCTGGATTAGGAGCCCATACAGGGTACTATCAGCTGGGCCAGCTGAGCCCAGGTTTTTTAGTGAGGTTGTTACTGCTCCCCCTTCTCCTTTTTCATCCGGGCTTTGGACCGGCAAAGGCGGAGTATTCCTATATGTAAAAATGTAACCACACACTATGTAACAGCAATGTTATCATCCTCATACACCGTCTGATGTACTTATAATGGATTTATAACACCGACTTGCTTAGAATAGCATAATTCTAAGATTCCAAGTTTGAGGTCCCATTTATTCTAAATGGTTATGACAACAGCATGGTTATAGCAGCATAATATCTTGGTCCTAAGTAATGTTGTTATAATGGGAGTCAACTGTATTTGGGTTTGTTCTCTTGTGTAAATCCGATCAGTAATCTCCCATCTATATGCCCAATTTACATACACTCGTCTCACTCATACACTCTCTGGAAATCCACCCTAAACCACCCCTGGTACACCCCCATTCCTAACGAATCTTCTTTCCACACCCTTCTTCTTCTTTCTTATCTCCACACTGAGTGAAGTAGAATGTGTCTGCCTTTGTCATTAAGACTGGGAGCACTACTCAGTGGCAGGCCGACTTAGCTCCAAAAGAAATGGTCGCCTCTGACATGAGGAACAGACGCCATGTGCAGCCGCTCCTAACATGGAGTACAAACGCGGCTCACCCTGTATCCTTGGATTAGGAGCTCTTACAGGGTACTATCAGCCGGGCCAGCTGAGCCCAGGTTTTTTTAGTGAGCTTGTTACTGCTCCCCCTCCTCCTTTTTCATCTGGGCTTGGGACCGGCAAGGGCAGAGTTTCCACCCTTACTAGGGAAGAACAAACGGCGATTTCAAAATTACAAACAGGTCATCTTAGAATGCTCAAATTTAATGGAAAAATCAAAACATTACCGAAATGCCCCAAATGCGATTCCCAACCAGCCAGTTCTGAACATCTATTGAATTGTATCAAATCCTCCAAAAAAGACCTCTAGAAAAACCCCAGGACTATAATAGAAAAGCTGAGAAATGGAACCTAATGGAGATCATTTAAATGACTTGAGGAATAAGCAACAACATACACCCATGGACAAAACTTAAGGAAGTTGTACCTTTTAGCATGTATATAAGGATTCAGTCAATAACTCTGAAAGCTATTTGATACACATTGACCTTTATTGAAGACACGAGATAACCAAGTGTGTACAAAATTACCTCTCTCTTTAAAAAACAAAAATAGATAACTGGCGACATCAAGGACTTTTCACTTACTAAGTTTTGTCCATGAGTGTATGTAATCTAATCTATGCAACTCGCCAAATTTCAAGAGTAAAACTGAGATTCCATGTGCAACCTATAACCACTCTCTTTCAGGTTTGTTGTTCCACTGTGTCCCAACATTGTAAATAAAATTTAAAAGGAAACCATTGCCACACATTGATTGATTGACTGTTTCATCATTTAAAATAAGGAAAACCCATTTTTGAGAATATCACAAGTAGAAGTTGTTCTGAAAAGAAACAAAATTTAAATTATCTTTATATATACAGTAGAACCTCCCTGTAAAGGACAACACCTAATTACAGAGCCAAAAGTGTCCTTTTAGGGAGAGGTATCCTCTTACAAGAGAGTTGCTAAATAGTAAAAATGATAATTTTGCAAATGAAAACTGTCCTTTGTAGAGAGGTGTCCACTAAAGGGAGGTTCTACTGTAATAGATAAAAACCATAAAACATGAATGTTTATTTTATAAATAAATTAAACTTTTTACTGTCCTTACTTCAATGAAAAATACACTCATGGACAAAACTTAAGGAAGTTGTAACTTTTAGCTAGTATATAGAGATTCAGACAATAACTCTGAAACAAACTCTAAAAGATATTTGATACACAGTGACCTTTATTGAATACACACAAGATAACCAAGTGTGAACAAAATCTATTCTTTTTACTTTAAAAAAAGAATAGACATGGTCATATATATGTTATAAATAAAAAAGATGAGATTTTCTGCTTGATTTTTGATCATGTTGAGGATTATGGTAATGGTGATGCAGTCGTGGTTAAAATCTTGAAAATATAATAATAAAATGGTTTTGATCAGAGATTTCTTTATTTGAGCTAAGGAATACTAGTATATATAATAAACATAATTTTATAAAAGTAATTCCTGGCTTAAGGTGAGTAGAACAAGGAAAACAAAATATTATTTACATAATGTACAAAGATTTGAGCCGGCCAACGGTAAACAACAATGAGTTTTTATAGGTGAAGAGTGACCTCTGGCGGTCGATTTAACAGAGTATTTGTATCTATGATATATAATTTTAAATAAAATAATATTTTAATATAACGTATATATAGGCACATCTTTTTTACATCTAATATAGAAATTTCATCAAATAGACACAAAATACTGGAGTATACTCCAGTAGAAAGGTTCAGAGTACCCGAAAGCTTTAGAGAACGCTTCATAAAATAAGAGACTTATCCTTGGAGACTGCATTTCATTGTAAGAGAAATAATATGCAATTGGAGACAGCATTAAATTAAATTTTGTTCAAATTTTATGGTATTCCTGTCCACAATAAATAAAATAAAATATTTTAAATATTAAATTAAATAATTATATACTGTATTTTGGTTCTATTTGAAGAAATTTCTGTATAAGATGCAAAAAGAGATGTACCTATATACAGTCGAACCTCTTTAATTCAACACCCCAAGGGATCAGAGCTTTCGGTTGAATTAAAGGAAGTGTTGAATTAATGTTACTCAGATGATAGCTAATCATCTAACTCACACTAAAATAATATTTTTTAAAATTGATTTGTAAAATAAATTGATCATATTAATTGAAACCATTGTGTGTGCTTTTTTGTATTATTTTTTATTTTCATGATTAACTTTAGTATCAGGGACAAAATGGCAATACTACATATTTTTGAAACAGAAAATAATTACAAATAATATTTTACTCTAATTGAAGAATATAGCAGTTGAAAGGAAATAAATATGGAAAATAAAAAGAAAATTAAAAAATAATATTTAAAAATAATCATGAATGTTGTTTATGTTGTTCTTGTGTCTATTTGATCACGCAGAATGCAACTGAACTAAGTATTTATTTATTAACATCTGTTTTTTATAACATGGTTATATATCTAAGAGTGTTTACAAGTCGAGTCGGCAGTGTTGCCTGATCAATCATAACATGTTTCCTTTAAACAAAAATAAAAAAGGATTGCAGTTCTCCTAGTCTCTATAACGCAAAGGTTTTCTCACTGTTCTACCACTGCGGGTTCGCACACTAGGAGAAGTAGATGATTCTTCACCTTTCTTGGCAATGTCCTCCCTTGGATCATATGCTCTTCTGTTTTCGGAAGTGGGTCTTCCGTGATCTTGTATGTTGTCATCCATGGCTGTCCCTGCTTGAGATCCAGGAATGCTTGGACTTTGACTTGTTGGGGCAGAATCTTCTACACTGAACTTTCTCGGTCTAAGGTGAGACCTGTTCCTGCGGTATTCAGACCCACTTGGTGTTTTCACCATATATGAGCGTGGAGTTTCATGCTTTGCGGTCACTGTTGCCGGAACCCATTTTCTATGACTTTCCTGCAACATGATGTTGTCTCCTACTTCCAAAGGTCTCAAAATTCTCTTTGGAGTTTCTGCATACTTTTGCTGATGGTCTCTCAATTTTTGATAATTCTTTGTTGTGTCAAACAGTGGTTTCAACTGTTGTCGGGTGTATGTCGAAAGAGTTCTCACAGATCTTCCCATAAGCATTTGGGTCGGAGATGGCAAGTCATACTTAGGTGTGTTGTTGAACTCCATCAAAGCCAGATTGGGATCTCTTCCTGACTTCACAGCTTTAATTATCAGTCCTTTGATGGTTTGAATTGTCCTCTCAACTTGTCCATTAGATCTTGGATATTTGGGACTGGAGGTTTGGTGTTTGAATTCATATTTCTGAGCAAAATTTTTGAATCCAGTAGAGTTAAAAGGGGGTCCATTATCCGAAACTAGAGTTCTTGGAATTCCATGAGTCCTGAAAATGGTTTTCAACTGCTTGATGGTTTCGGTTTCTCTTTTGCTTGATAATTTCCGGATTTCAACAAACTTTGAGTGGTAATCGACAACCAAGATGGAACTGGTTCCACTCACCTCCATGAAATCTACAGCAATTTTTTCCCATGGAAATTCAGGGATTTCATGAGCTATTCTTGACTCCTCAGGATTCTTTCTTGAATATTCCTGACATGTTCTGCACTTTTCCACTTCATTTTCTACTTGTGTTATCATGCCGGGCCAGTAAAATGCTGATCTTGCTTTTTCTTTGGAAGCTGCTATGCCCTGGTGTGATGAATGAACAACCTGCAGGATTTCTTTTCAAAGAGTCGATGGCACCATGATGCAATTTCCTTTGTAAACAATTCTGTCACTCACATGAATTTCATCTTGAAATTGCCAGTAGGGTTTTGCTTCATCACAGACCATAGTTTTATATTTCGGCCATCCATTCTTCGCATACTCTATTAGTTGTATCAAGGTGTGGTCCCCATGAGTTTCCTTTTGTAGTCTCTTTATTTTTTCATCTGTGGTAACCAGCAACATGTGCACTGATTCAGTTTGACCTTCTAAATAGCTTGTGTCCACCTCATCTTTTAATGGATCTCTAGACAGATGGTCAGCTACAAACATGTTTTTCCCTGGTGTAAACTTCAAAGATATTTGAAATCTCATGAGACGTAAGACCATTCTTTGCAGTCTTGGGGAAAGCTTTTCTAAAGGTTTCTTAACAATACTCAGGAGAGGTTTGTGGTCAGTTTCCACAATAACATAATTTCCCCAAATATAGTACTGGAAGCGTTCACATCCAAAGACTATAGCCAAAAGTTCTTTCTCTATCTGTGCGTATTTTCTTTGAGTTGCATTCAGGCTGAAGGACGCATACTCAATTGCTTGTCCCCCTTGCATGAGCACTGTACCAATACCATATTGGCTTGCATCAGATGAAATGGTGATTGGCTTGGTTGGGTCAAAAAATGTCAATATTGGAGCATTCGAAACCATATTCTTGAGTTTTTCAAAACAATCATTTTCTTCGCCTCCAAATTTCCATTCACTCTTGTTGCTTATCAATTTCCTTAGAGGTGCAGTCTTGTCAGACAGATTAGGAATGAATTTGCCAAGGTACGTTACCATACCTAAGAATCTTTGGACTTCAGTCTTGTTCTCAGGTCTTTTCAACTTTTGTATTGCCTCTGCTCTTGAAGCTTGAATGGCTATTCCATCTCGACTGATTATATGGCCTAAGAAATTTACTTTGTCGACAGCTATCTGCTGCTTCTTAGCATTGAGCTTGACATTATTTTCTTCCAACCTTCGAAGAACTGTTTCAAGGTTTCGGTTGTGCTCTTCCATTGTGTTTCCATAGATCAAGATGTCATCCATATAGCAAGCAGTTCCCTGGAGACCTGAAAGGATATTGTTTATGCATCGCTGGAATACCTCCGATGCACTGTTCAATCCATAGGGAAGTCGCTTGAACCGGAATCTTCCAAAGGGAGTCGCAATGGTGCACAGGTTGGTGCTTTCTTTGTCTAATGGGACTTGCCAGAAAGCTGATGATGCATCAAATACAGAGAAAACTGTAGCACCTTTCAGTTCAGAAAATATTGTTTCAGCTGTTGGCAGAATATAGCGCTCTCTCTGAACATATTTGTTCAGTTCCCTGGGGTCCATGCAAATTCTGACATCTCCAGAAGGTTTTTGTACCACTACAATAGGGTGTGTCCATTCGCTTGGTTCTTCAACTTTTTCAATAATGTCAAGTTTTTCCATCCGTTCCAATTCTGCTTTAACTTTTTCTCTAATGGAAAAAGGAATTTTTCTGCTTGGAGCAATAACTGGAGTTGCATTTTCTTTTAGTCTAATCTTGTGTTCAATTGGCAGTCTTCCTATGCCTTCAAATATATTTTTGTGCCTGTTCAAAATTTCTTTTGCTGAATTGTTTTGCTCTGTTTGGACAGCATCACATTTCTTAATTAGTGAAAGCTTTTCAATAGCTTCTATTCCTAAAATTGGTTGATAGTATCCATCAGCAATGAAAAATTCTAGACTTTCCGTCTTATTTTTAGTTTTGCAATTTAGTGTGGCAATTCCTTTTATCTTGATTTCATGTCCTGTATATGATGTTAGCTTTCGGTTAGTCTGAAATATTTCCAAACCTTTCATTTGTCTGGTGAATGTGTATGGCAAAACATTTACTTCTGCTCCAGAGTCCAACTTGAAACATATTTCCTTTCCATTCACTATGATGGATTTTTTCCATTCCAAAGTATGGACTACTTTTGCTTCATGTATTGACCATACAGTTTCTTCTGTTTCATCATTCAGACTTCTGATAGCTGAACTTTTACAGAAAGCTGCAAAATGATTCATCTTTTTGCATTTGGAGCATCTTTTACCCCATGCAGGACAATTTTTTGCTCTGTGGGACTTTCCACACCTTTGGCATTTGAATTCTTTTTCAGATTCTTGATTTTGTTTTGGACTGTGTTTCTTTTCATATTTTCTTATTTGACAAATGTTCTGGTTGTTCTGCATGATCTTGATCTGTTGCTTGCTTATTTCATCTGTTTTGCACATTTCAATGGCTTTTAGAAGAGTTAAATTGGGCTCTCTTAAGAGGCGTTCCTGCAAAGCCTTGTCTTGTATTCCATACACAATGCGATCCCTAATTAAACTATCCTTTTGTGATTCAAATTCACATGATGTGGATAATCCTTTTAGTTCTGTTATAAAACTATCGATGGATTCACCATCCTTCTGGGTCGCTGAAAAAAATTTGAATCTTTCAAAAATGACGTTCTTTTTAGGCTCGCAAAAATCATCAAATTTGTTTATTACAAGATCGAAATTTTCTGCTTCATCTTCTTTTAAATGAAATGTGTTGAAAACTTCCAAGGCTTCTTCGCCAATAAAATTTAATAAAATGGCAACTTTCAGTTTATCAGGCTTTGTGGCTTTTTCTGTTGCTTCAAGATAAAGCATTAATCGCTGTTTGAACCTTCGCCAATTTTCCGCTACATTTCCGTGCAGGGCGAGTTCGCTAGGCCTAACAAAGTCCATGTTTTCTTTTTTTCACAAATATTTTTCAATAATATATTTATTTGAAAAAGTACTCACTTTTCCGCTGCCACCATGTTGTTTATGTTGTTCTTGTGTCTATTTGATCACGCAGAATGCAACTGAACTAAGTATTTATTTATTAACATCTGTTTTTTATAACATGGTTATATATCTAAGAGTGTTTACAAGTCGAGTCGGCAGTGTTGCCGGATCAATCATAACAATGAAGATCTTTTTAAAAATTCCTTTATAGATGTCTGTTTTTGCACTGAAATCCTATTCAGGATGTATTCCAGATGGTCTATTTAAAAAAAAAATGCATGTCTTTCTTCCTCTGGAGTGTGTTTTAAATGACAAAGTTTTTATTGTATTAAAGACATCCATGCTGCTGCAGGTGTTATTGATTTTGTGTTTAAATCTTTTATAATAATATGGAAATGGAATATTGAAATAAAATGTTATCATAATCTTTGTGGCTACATTTTATGAAGATTTATTTATTTGAAAGGAAATTATTTGTAAATTTTAAAATAACTTAAATATTTCAATGCTGAAATTTAAAAATTAAATAATATTATTAATTAGCGCGCGATTCCTAAATTCACGCGTAAAAAAAAAACAAACAATAACACTCGCGACATTGCACAATGGCACTGCAAAGTGAAACTTAAACTAACAGAGACCAAAAGTGCGCAGGCGCGATTCAATCGACGCCCGCTGTCGCCGCCGCCGCCGTAATACCTTTTTAGCGGTAAAGTTGTATGTAAAAAAACATTCATCTGTAGAAATTCTAATTTTAAAATGGTCGAACTATCGGAACTGTCGCATTATCGATACTGTCGAATTACGGTTTGTTATTTGATAGGCCGGGGTCGGGACATCAGGATATAGTCGAATTAAGGTAGGGTGTCGAATTTGCATGTGTCGAATTAACGAGGTTATACTGTATATATGACCATGTCTATTTTTTAAACGAGACAGAGTAAATTTGTTCACACTTGGTTATCTTGTGTGCCTTCAATAAAGGTCACTATGTATCAAATATCTTTCAGAGTTATTGTCTGAATCTCTATATACATGCTAAAAGGTACAACTTCCTTAAGTTTTGTCCATGAGTGTATGTTTCATTGAAGTATGGACAGTAGAAAGAGAATTCTTCCTATATTATATATCTGCTATGTACAATATGTTTCAGAATATATAAAAATATTCGAAAACCTTATGCAATATATTTATTTATTATGAAATACCTTGCAATTTATTTTATCTGCTTATGTTGTTACTTATTTGTTTAACATAGAGTATAACCTCGTTAATTCGACACATGCAAATTCGACACCCTACCTTAATTCAACCATATTTTGATGTCCCGACCCCGGCCTATCAAATAACAAACCGTAATTCGACAGTATCGATAATACGACAGTTCCGATAGTTTGACCATTATAAAATTCGTATTTCTGCAGATGAATGTTTTTTTACATACAACTTTACCGCTAAAAAGGTATTACGGCGGTGGCAAGCGGCGATCGGCGGGCGCCGATAGGATCGTGCCAGCGCACTTTTGGTTTCTGTTAGTTTAAGTTTCACTTTGCAGTGCCGTTGCGCAATGTCGCGAGTGTTATTTTTTTTTTTATTTTTTTTTTTACGCAGGAATTTAGGCATCGTGCACTAATGAATAATATTATTTTCTTTTTAATTTTCAGCATTAAAATATTTCAGTTATTTTAAAATTTACAAATTATTTCCTTTTAAATAAATAAATCTTCATAAAATGTAGCCACAATGATTATGATAACATTTTATTTCAATATTCCATTTCCATGTTATTATAAAAGATTTAAACACAAAATCAATAACACCTGCAGCAGCAGTGGATTATTTAATACAATAAAAGCTCTTTGTTATTTAAAAGACATTTCAGAGGAAGAAAGACATGCATGTTTTTTTAAAAATAGACCATCTGGAATACATCCTGAATAGAATTTCAGTGCAAAAATGACATCTATAAAGGAATTTTTAAAAATTATTTTTATTTATTTTTTTAATTTTCCATATTTATTTCCTTTCAACTGCTATATTCAATTAAAATAAAATATTATTTGTAATTATTCATGTTTCAAAAATATGTATTATTGCCATTTTGTCCTTGATACTAAAAGTTAATCATGAAAATAAAAAAAAATAAATACAAAAAAAGTACATACAATGGTTTCAATTAATATCATTAATTTATACTACAAAGCAATTTTTAAAAAATATTATTTTAGTGAGTGAGATGATTAGCTAATCATCTAACCTTAATTCAAGACTTCCTTTAATTCAACCGAAAGCTCTGTTCCCTTGGGGTGTTGAATTAAAGAGGTTCGACTGTATATATTTATTCAATGCTCTTTTTCTTAATTATTTAATTTCTTTTTGACAATTCTGTTACCTACTCTACTACAATATGAACTATTGTAAACAGTTTCACGCGCAACTATCCAGATCAGATATAGCGTGTCTTATTTGTAACTAGTAATAAATAAATAAATATTGCATAGGTTTTTGAATATTTTTATAAAGTAAATGCTTCTATGGCTACTTTTTCGCGAGGATATCACGGGATTTTGGAACAGCGACCCTTTAAATTGCTACTTCTGCAATGTTGGCATCCAAGACAATTTGGTCCACTATCTATTCATTGCCCATTCCTACATGAAAAGAGAATGGAAATTCGCGAAATTTCGGAGCTAACTCACTACAATGAACAACATGTAAATAAAATCTTTACTGCTCTCCTGTGGATAAAACATTTGTTTATAAATATTTTAAATTTTTCAAGGCGATTGATAAAATGAGAGAAGAAGTGCTCAACTCCACAGACAACGGCTGATTGCTCCCCCTCCCCTCTAAATTGCTTTTCCTCCTCACTCATGTACATATATAACCTTTTAGGGGAATCCCCTTGTAAGACAATAGTGTCTTAATAAAGGTTTTTGTTGTTGTTTAAAGTAAATGGCAAATTTTCTTATATCTGAAAATATTTCAGAATATATTGGGAGAGTGAGTTAGGTGTCTCATTCCACATGACTGTGCAGCAATGCCTGGACTCCAGTGGCAGCAAGTCCGAGACCTCCACAGCTGAGAGTTCCCCGGACCACAGTCCCCCACTGTTGATTGACCTCACCTCCTCTCCCCATCCCACCAGGACCCCTGCTACGGACACCATCCGGAAACTGGTCAGTTCACCCCTTTTTTTTTTTGCTTATTCCTAGTACATGTGGTACAGGCCATGATAATCATGGTGGGTAGAAGTTAGCGACTGCTTTTACTGTAAGTACACCACATGACTACACATGTGAAAAGCAGTTTGAATTTGTACTTACAAATGTGCCAGAGCCCCGTTTGGTTACTTGCACTCGCTGGTTGGGTTGGACTTTTGAGGCCATTGGAGCATTTTTTTTTTTTTTTATCAGAAAAAAGTGCCCAATGCGGGAATCGAACCCGGGTCATATCGGCCAAAAACCAACGGTTTAGACCATCCTTCCACCGAACCCCCCTGTTCACCCCTTCAAATCTTGTACCTCTTTGGTGGCTAACATAGAGCCTAAGTAAACCCAGTGGCTTCTATATTTCATTGTGGCATATACAACAAGGTAATAAGACCCAAATCCAAACAAATCCAAATAGTGTGTGATGTTTTGATAACAAAGTTTTTACTGAAACATCACACACTATTTATTTATTTAGATTTGGGTCTTATTACCTTGTGATTGAATTTTTTTTTTTGCTTATCCCTTGTACAGGTGGTACAAGCTATGATAATCAGGGTGGGTAGTTAGCGACTGTTTTTACTGTAAGCGCACCACATGTCTACACATGTGTAAAGCAGTTCGACTTTGCACTTACAAATGTGCCAGAGCCCCATTTGGTTACTTGCACTCGCTGGTGGGGTTGGACTTTTGTAAGAAACGGGGACCATTGGAGCACTTTTTTTTTTTTAAACAGAAAAAAAGTTTCCAATGCGAGAATCGAACCCGAGTGTGATTGAATTTAGAAATTATTGATCCTCAACAAGGTGTATGTTGAAAGTGTCAATTATAGGATTATCTACGATGTAATACTCTTGTTATAATTTGCATATTGTTGTAATGTTGTATGCGCTAATTTACATCTTTGTTAGATATCGCTGCTTTGTTTGTTAGCTAGCGGTTCTTGAATAGGTCAGGTTGATGATAGGTGTGAGCTACTGGTGTATATATAATTTTATCTAGTTTATAATACAATATAATACACTGCGGCCTGTGATTGTAAAACGACACTTGACGTTACACTGCATGAGTTTCTTTTCAATGAAAAATCAAAATTTATTTCAAGGTAAAATATTGACTATTTCTAACCTTTTTGGATGAGGTATGAAAGAGTGAATTATGAAGAGTAATGATGAACGGAAAAATAAAAGTGTCCAGGGATGGGAATTTGTCCATTTCTTATTGTTTATGAAATACCTTTTAAGTAATAAAGGATCATCGTAATTATCAGCCTTCTTTCTTCCCCTAATACAGTTAAACCTGTCTATAGCGCCCCTTGTTGGGACTCACTAAAATAGGGTGCTATAGACAGGTTACTTTTAATGTAAATCACATCGTACTATGTATTTAAAATCTGGTGCTATAGAGAGGGAAGCGCTATTTAGAGTGGGCGTTATAGACAGGTTTAACTGTATATATTTTTACCCAACAGTATGTGTGTGTATTTAATTTAAAAAAGCCATTTTATTCAAGAATCAATATAAAAGGTAAACACAAGGTAATAAGACCAAATCCAAATAAATAAATAGTGTGTGACGTTTCCGTAACAACGTTGTTACCATCTTCAGACAAAAGTACTGAATCTTATTACCTTGTGTTTATAATCTATTATCCAAATATAAAAGGTATAAATATAGTTAAACCTGTCTATAGCACCCCCTCTAAATAGCACCTTCCTCTAAATAGGTGCCAGATTTTAAACATTAAAATGTAAACATTTTACATTAAAAGTGACCTGTCTATAGAATTTTATCTAGTTTAATTTCTTTAATTTATTATCCTTCCTTATTGTTTATGAAATACATTTTAAGTGATCTTTGTAATTATCAGTCTTCTTTCTATCCTAAATATATATAATTTTTACCCAACAGTCTGTGTGTGTATTTAATTAAAAAAAGCCTTTTTTTTTTTTCAAGAATCAATATAAAAGTTATCTAGATAAAAGAAAATAAGACCTAATCCAAATAATTTATTAGTGTGTGATGTTTGGCAACAACATTGTCACCATCTTGAAGAAGAAACAAAAGTTAACGGTGACGAGTTTCTTTTATTAAAGCTGTAAATTCGGTAAGTTGCCTGTCGA